>CM053030.1:369843882-369936561 GCA_028564925.1 Lithobates sylvaticus
TATGAATGACTTGCCTAAAAACGAAGCCCCCGAAGCGGTCCTCATCCAAGATCTTCTGCGCCGCCATCCAGCACTGGAGTGACTTCCAGGTCTCGCCGCTCCAGCGCTGTCATTCGCTGGAGCGGCGATGACGTCACTCCCGCGCATGCGCAGGAAAGCGGCATATCGGCATGAACCCGGCATGCGCAGTGCACCTGCGCGCCGCTGTCCACTTTAAAAGCTGAGGCTGTAAACCACAACTTTGTGATCGCTTCTGTGACCTATAACACATCATTGCAGTTACCAGTCCTACATTTTATGCTGCCCGTAGGTAGATTGTAATTTGGCCAGTACAGCACGGACTGGCCAAATTTTGATCATCTGTGGTCAGCCCTGTTCGAGGGAAGTCAATCTACTGATCGGCTGCTCACAAATTGACTTATTGGAAAACTATAATTTAACCGATTGCCAACCTTATAACCTATATGGCTACAAGGTGGCTCTCGTGCACCAGATGATGTACTAGGAACACGATCTGGCACTTCCTGGTAGTGGGTGTGCACCGCTGGCGACCTGGCAGTGCTGTGATTAAACACAGCAGATGCCAATCAGCTGGTTCCAGCCAATGGATGCAGCTCTGATCAGTGTGTTCTGACAGTGGAGGAGTCGAGGTACCTTCCGCTCTTGTCAGAATTCCCCCATCCACCTCGATTTGTATGTAGGGGGGGGGGGGGGAATTGGTTAATTTTTGTATTTTTTTTTTTTTGTCTGCTGGCAGAGAACATAGTGCTTTCCATAAAATCAATAGCTTCTTTAAAGTGTTATTAAACCCAGTAATATGAAAATAGTTCATCTGATCCCCCCCTCCTACAGTGCCCACAGCTTATAGATCTTTTTACATTAAAATACTGCCACTCTGTACCTTTTTGGATGATCTGTATACCACGGTTACATGATAAACTGCACAATTTCTCCAGTGCTGAGAGTTCAGGTAGGAAAGATTTCTGCTACAGCCTGTATACACGCCCACATGTGTGATGATTAGCTCTGAGGACAAGTAAATGTTCTCTCCATTATAAAAGACACAACTGAGCATGTGCAGATCGGCTATCCTCCCTGTGTTAGCTGGCCTTCCCCAGATACAGTGCAGGAGGGGGAGGATCTATGCATATAGGATAACTGCATTTTTACACAATGCAGAGGATTAACCCCATAGGTTCCACAGTGAGTATAACAAGCATGCTATGCTGCATATACAGACTGATTTTACTGTTGTGGGTTTAGTCATTTTTTAATAAAACACTAATGTCACTGAATGCAATACTGCGTATTCATTGCTTGGAGGGCAGTATCTTGAGTGCCACTGTGTTTCTAGACATGACTTTTCCCACTTAAAAGATGGCTGCAGCTTTTTTTTTTTTTCCAACTCTACAATGAGAACTGATTTGCTCAGTTCTCAGTCTTGAGTAAGCAGAGAGCTGGTGACAGTCAGTGGCTCTCTGCTCTACTACTTCATCGCTCAAGGCAATGCTGGGCTTGTGGAGGGAGCAGCTGCCTTAGGCTCTGTGGTGCCGGGAGAGGTTGAGCTAGCTGCTGGTTAGGCATCTGGGGGGGGGGGGGGGGAGAATCCCTGTAGAGCCTGGCCCACTGTTGGCTGAATCTGGGGCACAGGAATGCTGAACTAAGTGCACTTCTGGGATGCACAGAAGTATAAAATGCTAAAAACCTTTTATTTATTTAGGCGGTACACCTAGGAAGATTTTTTTGTGGGCGGCAGCGTGATTGAAGTAGGTATGTTTTATGATATAGGAAGAATTTACACACCTTGTGAAGGGGATTGCACAGCTTCAACCTGTTGTAGACAATTGTGTAAGTTATTTTAAAATGACTAATCCGTGGTTTGATCACTGGAATTCTGTTATAATATCACACACGTGATCAAAATTTAAGTTGACTTCGAGAGCACTTTATTGTTTGTTGCTGAAATAATTCACTGAGAATGTTACACTAGCACTTTTCAAAGTGTGTGTGTGTGGTGGATAATTCTGATCAAATAAAAGAGTAATTTTACATTATATAGTAACAACCCCAATTCCAAAATAAGTGGGACACATTGTGCAAAATCTACATAAAAACAGAATGCAAATCTAATAAGCCCATATTTTATTTATAGAAAACACCAATTGTTTAAACTGAGAAAATGTACCATTTTAATGGGTAACTCCACTTTTGTGGGGAAAATTTTAAATTGGCAAATAAAAAAAATAAAAAATATTGTGTATACAATTGCGACAAGGGTCACATAGTCATTTTCCCTTTTACTCAGCAGCGCTGTCATTTTCTGTAAAATGCAATATGGCTACCTGGAGGCGTTGTGTACACAAAGTGTGTACGGAATACCCCCCAGAAATGTCATTTACTGTGTGTGATTGGTTACACTAAGATACCAGTCAGATTTTAAGCCTCCCCTGCAACAAAAATTTTATTTTTTGTGAGATACTCCCAAGGGGAAACCACATCTGAAGAAATGCAGAGCCTGAAATTGTCCTCATTAGAGCCCTGCACGTGCAGCAGCTGACTGAGGATTATAAAATCGCCTCTATACAGATTCACTCTGTACATGGACACAGACTAACAGCTATTCCTTCAGAATAAATGTAACAAAAAACAAACAATTATTGTGCTACTAAATAGGGTGAGCAAAGCAGTTAACACTACAATTAGACCAATTGTGAAGGTAGAGAATCCAAATAAAGTGCAGCGCTATTCAATATTTCACGTGTAAGCAAGCAATAATGTGGAAATATACAACCAATAAACATATGACTGTGCAAAAATATGAATATTTAAAGTGCACCGTGCGAGACAATAAATCCACATGTGAAACCTCAAGCACAAAGTTATGGGTATACATATTTCTCTTAACCCTTGATGGTAAAGAACAGAGACATCAGTCCAAAAAGGATGAGTAGAAATGAATCTCTGAGGGCTGAAACCAGTTCAGGGTAATCTGGAGATATATTCGGCATCTATAGAGATAGCCCACCATCCAATGTAATTCACCGTACACTGCATCCACCAGCAAGCAGGGAGAATGAATTCTCTTTCCGGACTAAGTGGACACCCTGCCAGCAGCAAAGAGTCAAACAAGCATGAGAACTGGGAATGTAGTCACTCAAAGGGGACAGCATAGAAGATTGACTTCAACACCATCTCATCAACAGATAAAGTCTTGAACTCCACCGTTCATAAAAGAAAGAAGCCGGAACATGGTTTAAAACCATAAACAAAGGGTTTATTGTAAAAGGTAGAACACTTACATTAATGATGATAAGTTCAGGCACAGAGAAATGTGATCACAATTGAATCCAAGAAGCGCAATAACATGGAGCTAGCTCAATACGGCCCGACATGCTTCATCTCATATTAAAGCTTGACCTTTTGTCCAAATTCATTTTTCTAGAGTGTTCACATTCATAATTTTATTTAATCCTTATTTCATAATTTTTTTTAAATTCCTTTATTTTTCCTTTTTATATGTATATTTGTATTGTGTATTGCGAGCTGTGATTTTATATAATTAGCCGTCTTGGCATAAATGATCTTGTATGCCTAGTTGTGCATTTCTTCAATAGGTGGCGTATGGTGATGCTTTCCTATGCGTTCCATGATCTTAGTTGGCCAATTGCATATCCCATACAGTTTCTTCATTGACCTGACTTTGAGGCTGGATTGTTTACATGTGGCTTAATATCGGGGGATTACCGCGGTATGTTACATGATATTTGGCCAAAGTGAGGCTTGGTTCACATGATTGACGCCATCTTGCTGGTGTCTTACCGCATATCAGCTTTTATATTGAGGCGTGGAACGCGCGCTTAGACTGCATGTTTGATTAATTTCTGGCACCACGAGCGGGCGATGTAATTGAGCAATTGATTTTTTATATATATACACACACACACACACACACACACACACACACACACACACACACATGCGCAGTACATGGGGGCTAGCTCATACCCCAGATGATGTCCTGGGGGACGAAATGCATGGGGTTGTAGTGAGCTAGCTCCATGTTATTGCGCTTCCTGGATTCAATTGTGATCACATTTCCTCTGTGCCTGAACTTATCATCCATTGATGTACCTTTTTTACAATAAACCCTTGGTTGATGGTTTTACATTATGTGTCGGCTTCTTTTTTTTTATGAACAGTGGAGTTCAAGACTTTATCTGTTGATGATATTGTTGAAGTCGATCCCCTACACTGTCCTCTTGTTTGATTCTTTGCCGCTGGCAGGGGGTCCACTTAGTCCGGTAAGAGTATTCATTCTCACTGCTTGGTGGTGGATGCACAGTGTATGGTGAATTACATTGGATGGTGGTCGTTCTCTATAGATGCCGAGTATATCTCCAATTTACCCTGAACTGTTTTCAGCGCTCAGATTCATTTCTACTCACCTTTTTGGACTGAGTTCTCTGTTCTATACCATCAAGGGTTAAAAGAAAATGTTGTTGTTATACCCATAATTTTGTGCTTGATGTTTCACATGTGGATTTATTAATTGTCTTGCACAGTGCATTTTATTGGTTATTCATTTATGCCATTTATATGCACAATTTATTTCCACAGTCAAATGTTCATTATTTTTATTTTTGCACATTATGTTTATATTTGCACAGTCATATGTTTATTGATTGCATATTTTACACATTTTTGCTTGGTTACACATGCAATATTGAATAGCGCTGCACTTTATTTTGATTCTATTCCTTCAGAATAGTTAAAGTTTGCAGCAAAAGTTTGGTAAAAATCCCTGCATTGTACATAGATCACCCAGAGGACAACAAAAATGGAGTTACTCTTTAACCACTTCGCGCCCGCGCTATAGCTGGAAGACAGCTGCAGCGCGGACGCCAATTGCCAGGAGGACGTTCCTGGTCCTATGACGTCCTTGGGCTGGAAGTGGATAAAGGGGATCTCCACGCTTCACAAAAAACAAATGTGCACTTATTTGTCTTAGGTAACCCCTGGAAGCTGTGTAGAAACATTAATCTTTGCAAGGGCTCCTGGCCATTGGTTAGCATGATCATGTGACCGCGCTGACCAATAAGTCTGTTCCGTTCCGAGACAAAAGAAGACTCATTGATCAGCACTGTCATATGACCACACTAACCAATGGCCAAGGAACCCTTGCAAAAATTATGATTCTACACAGCTTCCAGGGGTTACCTAAGACAAATAAGTGCACATTTGTTTTTTGTGAAGTGTGGATATCCCCTTTATCCACTTCCAGCCCAAGGACGTCGTATGACATCTTTGACTTTCAGTGGGAATATCTGAATAATGCCTGCAGCTACAGGCATCATTAAGATATCCTCGTTTTCAGCCGCTGATTCTGTGCACCATAATAACGATCATAGTGGCAATTCTGCCACTTCATCGTTCTTACAGGCCACGGGAGGTAACACGCGTCCATCCGTTGCTTCTCCGGGCTCTCCCGTGCCATTGGGGACCCAGAGAAAGAATCGGCCTCTGCCGGATTGCGACCATAGAGATCATCTCTATGACCGTCGGAGGCCCGGGTGTGACGTTAGGACTTCACGTCCAGGCTGCAGTTGTAAACAAAGCCGCGATCACGGCTGGTAAGCATGAGCTTGTGGATTTTTTTTTTTTTTTTCAATCTCATGCTTTCCAGCCTGGAGGAGAGATGCAGGGTCTTTTTGACCCCGCATCTCTCCATAAAGAGGACCTGTCCCAAACCATTCCTATTACAAGGGATGTTTACCAAAAAAAGGTTAGCTCTGCACAGCAGTAAGCAGCACAACTAAAGGTGTTTTTTTTTTTTTTTTTTTTCAAAATGTTTGGTCTTTTTTCGTGTTTTGTTAGCAAAAAATAAAAAAACCCAGTGCTGATTAAATGCCACCGAATGAAAGCTCTATCTGTCTTAAAGAGGATGTAAACCCTGATGGGTTTACTTCTGCCTTTGTTTCCCTGCAAAGGTAAAGCATAATGGACCACTATGCATCACATAGTAGTCCATTATGTGTCACTTACCTGACACAGGAGCCACCGAAGTCACCGCGGTCCCCTTGTGTACGGAGCCTCCATCTTCTTGGTGTGTCTCGCTGCTCCGGCGCTGTCATTCGACAGAGCTGCGATGTCACTCCTGCGCATGCGCACGGAAGCCGCCACTCGCGGCATATCGCCGTTAACAGCGGTGCGCTCAGTGCGCCTCCGCGCCGCAGACAGCGGTGCCTGTCTTTTGGCAAATATCTCCTAAACCGTGTAGGTTTAGGAGATATTTCTTGGACCTACAGGTAAGCCTTAATCTAGGCTTACCTGTGGGTCAACCACTTTAAACAAATAATACAAATTTTGTTTGGGTACAGCGTAGCATGAACACGCAACTGCCATTCGAATTGCGACAGCACTAAAAACTCAAAATTGGCCTGGGCAGGAAGGGGGTTTAAGTGCTCAGTAGGCAAGTAGTTCAAATAGTAAATTTTCTCAGTTTTTAAACATTTGATATTTTATTCACAATAGAAAATGGAAAACGTATGGGTTTAAGAAATTTGCAGATCATTGCATCCTGCATTTATGTAGATTTTACATATTTGACTAATTTTAAGACCCATACGCCATTTCCTTTTTGATTTGGGTAGTGTGAACAAAAGACTGGCAAGTTTGGATAGGGAGAATTAATTCTATTGAAATTAATTATACTTCTAAAAAATTGGGGATGTACAAGGGTTGTCTGTTCTGTCCATCTCAACCTTGTTTTTTTACTTTTTTAAAACGAGTATATGCCTATTGAGAAACCATTTAACCCTTTTGCTGCCCCCACCCCACAATTTTTGCACACATGTTAAAATGCACACTTTAAGCCTGAAGATTACTTTTAAACCAATTCATATTTTGTTTTTCCTAATGCGACCCCCATAGAGTAAAGGTGGCCATAGATTAATCAAAATTCAGCTGGTTCAGCAGGAACTAATCAAATTTCGTTCCATGTGTGACCACTGCAGTTAGTCGATCTACCAATCGCCTTCTGTTCAACAACCCTGTCAGGTAAAGGCCACTTGATCAGCGGATGCAGTGCTCATCTGTGTATTTGGACAGTGGGGGAGTCTCCCCACCAGTTTTCAAATGCCACATGAGTCCAGGAGTAGGACGCTATTTACAGCAAAAGAAACAGCACAACCAAGGGGCAGTCCCTGTTGAAGGCCCAGTCCTGCATCTGCAACACATATCAAGTTTTTTTGCCTAGCGCATAGGAGTGAGCACCTAGAAAATTTTCTGCTCCCTTTTTTCTTTTGAATCTCCCAAGGATTTAACCTTTCCTTCTCCCTTGCAGATCCATTGCCTGACAACTCCCGCCTCCCTTTCTTGTGAGGGTAGGTAAAAGAAGCACCTGGTATCCAATTGGAAGTGGAACACAGGTGAATAAGTAGTTGTTTTATTGAAAGTTGTAAAGCATGAGAAAACCAACGTGTTTCAGGGGAATAAAGACTCCCTCTTCTTCAGGGCTGCTGCTGTATGATATGAGGAATGGGGATATATCCACACTGACACTGAAATTTGGAGAGTGTCTGTATTCTCCAATGGTTGCAGCATAGAGCCTCCCTTTCTTGTCCTTGATTTCTGTCCCAGACATGATTCAGGTAGAATCAGCCCCCCCCCCCCCCCCTTAACCTCTGCTATGGCTATGGAAGAATTTGTTTCCCGCATGAAGATAGATTGTTTGCAGTAAGCCTCCAGATAATGCCTTCTACCTTCTGTTTCTGCATCTGACTGCTCAGCCTCTAAACCTTCCTCTCCCACAGGTCCAAGTACCCCCCCCCCCCTCCATGATGGCAGATGACTTCTCAAGTGTGGAAAGGAGCTGGTGTCAGCCCCTTAAAATCTAGGAGTCTCTTTCTGTGTCCATGGATTCCACTGCCCTTTACAGAACACACAAGCATAAAAAAACCCTCCAAGGTCTTCCCCTATGATTCCTTATTGGATGATTTTATTTATAAATAATGGATGTGTCCAGCTAAGCCTTTCACCTTACCTAAAGTTTTCGCTGTACGCTACCCCTTTGAGGAAGCAATTGTTAAAAAAAAGTGGTCTAATCCCTGATGGTTGCCTCCCTCATCTCTAGACTGAACTGAAGGGCACCAACATTCTAGGTAAAGAGTCTTCTTCCTTTAACCACTTTCAGACTGGACCATTTTGCTGGCTTAAGACCAGACCACTTTTTGCGATTCGGCACTGCTTCGCTTTAACTGAGAATTGCGCGGTCGTGCGACGTGGCTCCCAAACAAAATTGACGTCTTTTTTTCCCCCCACAAATAGAGCTTTCCTTTGGTGGTATTTGATCGCCTCTGCGGTTTTTATTTTTTGCGCTATAAACAAAAAAATAGCGTCAATTTTGAAAAAAAACGCATTATCTTTTTTACTTTTTGCTATAATAAATATCCCCCAAAAATATATATATAAAAAAAATTTATTTTTTCCTCAGTTTAGGTCGATACGTATTCTTCGTCCAATAAGCGATTATTGATTGGTTTGCGCAGAAGTTTATAGCTTTTATAGTTTTTTTTTTTTTTTTTTTTTTTTTTACTAGTAATGGCGGCGATCAGCAATTTTTATTGTGACTGTGACATTATGGCGGACACATCGGACATTTTTGACACATTTTTGGAACAATTGTCATTTATACAGCAATCAGTGCTATTGAAATGCACTGATTCCTGTGTAAATGACACTGGCAGTGAAGGGGTTAACCACTAGGTGGCAGTGTAGGGGTTAAGTGTTCTTAGGGGCGTGTTACGAACTGTGGGGGGGCGTGGTTGTGATTTAGTGAACACTGATCTCTGCTGCAATCACAGGGAGCAGAGATCAGTGTCACTAGTTGCTAGGCAGAACGGGGAGATGCTGTTTACTTCCGCATCTCCCCATTCAGCCTTCCCGTGAGACGATTGCAGGTATCCCTGTGGCGATCGAGTCCGCGGGACCCGCGACCGGACTCACGGGGGTCCCGACTGGCGGCGCACACGAAATGGCACGGCGGCAATCTTGAAGGGGACGTACCTGTACGCCCTTTTGCCTGCCCGTGCCATCGTCGTGCGTCGGTCGGGAAGTGGTTAAGGTCCATCAGATAGGAAGACAGACAGCACTGCTCATTTCCTGTATTCGATTCGCCCAGTTATAGCTTTTGCCTTAGTATTGCAGACCCTGACAGAATGGGCGAAACTGTTATGCCGCGTACACGCGGTTGGACTTTTCAACATAAAATGGGCGGTCGGAGCTTGTTGTCGGAAATTCCGACCATGTGTAGGCTCCATCGGACAGTTTCCATCGCACAAAATTTGAGATCTGGTTCTCAAATTTTCCGACAACAAAATCCGTTTGCGTAAATTCCTAACATGTGTACACAATTCCGACGCACAATGTGCCATGCATGCTCAGAATCGAGCAGAAGAGCCGCACTGGCTATTGAACTTCATTTTTCCTGGCTCGTCGTAAGTGTTGAAAGTCACCGCGTTCTTGACGTTCGGAGTTTCCGACAAGATTTGTGTGACCATGTGTATGCAAGACAAGTTTGAGCCAACATCCTTCGGAAAAAATCCATGGATTTTGTTGTCGGAATGTCCGATCGCGTGTACGCGGCATTACAAAAAGATTAAGTTATGAAACAAGTTTCTTGTTTGACATCAATTGGTTTATGGCTACAATATCTTTGCAATGCAGTCTTGGACTCAGGGCAGATGATTTTTCGCTTGTCCGCCTTGGCTGTCGTGTTGAAACGTTTATTCTGGCTGAAGTGCTGGTCTGCAGATCAGACTTACAAAAAAAGCCTTGATGGAAATGCCTTTCATGGAGAGACACTACACTGTATGTTTCTATAGATGCGCACAGCCTGATTCAGGATCAAGCCCCCATAGAAAAAAGGCTTGCTATGGGGTCATTAAGAAAGGAGGAGGAGCCAAGATCACTGGTGAGGGATCCCAGAAGAGGAGGTTCGGGGCTGTCCCCTGCATTACCATTGCACAAAGCAGGTAAGTATACAATGTTTTGTTATTTTAATATTAAAAAAAGAAAAATAAAGCTGAGCTTTTACACTCACTTTAAAGCGATAATATCTTGTTTTTTTTTTTTTCTTTAAAAATAATAAAAATATCATACTTACCTGCTCTGTGTAGTGGTTTTGCACAGCCCAGATCCTCTTCTCTGCTCTCCTGACCCCTCCCTCCTGTCGAGTGCCCCCGTGGCAATCAGCTTGCAATGGGGGCACCCCAGCCGAGTCACAGCTCTCTGTGTTCATTCAGACACAGAGCCTTGATCCGGCCCTGCCCCTTCTCTCCTGATTGGCTAACTGACTTTGACAGCAGTGGGAGCCAGTGGCACCACTGCTGCGCTCGTGTCCGAAACCATGAAATCAGGCCAAGACAGAAGTACAGTTAAATCACACTTGTTTAATAAAAAAAGTAAAAAAACAAACGTAGTTAAAACATAGCCAAAGTTCAGTAACCGGAACGGACAGTCAGCCAAGCCAGAAGTCGGGGATCAATGTAGCGGAACAGCAAGCAGGATCTGGAGCCTGAAGGAATGTCAGCAAAGCAAGTCTTGAACAGGGTCACAGGAGCTAGTTTCTGTGATGTTGACCAAGACGAAGGCAGAGATCCTCTGGGCTGGACGGCTTAAGTAGGCAGGACTGACGAGCAGGAAATCATCAACAGCTGGGTACCTGTGGAGAGATCGGAGCTGCCAATTAGCCGACAGCTGAGCAGCCAGCTCAGAGAAGGAAGGGCTGAGCCCAGCCCTGACAACTCATGGACATCACTGGATAGAGGTGGGGCTCAGGTAAGTAATAGAGGGGCTGCTGCACACAGAAGGCTTTTTATCTGAATGCATAGAATGCATTAAAAATAAAAAAGCTGCCTTTACAACCACTTTAACCACTTCACTACCGGGCTATATTCATATGACGTCCGCAGATGGGATCTCCCATCCTGGGCGGGCGTCATATGACGTCCTCGGTTTCTCACCGCTCCTGCAGGCCCCCGGGTGCCCGCAGCGCGGCGATCACATGTATTGCCCACGTGCACGCCCCTAGGGCAATCGGGGACAAGGCTTGTCGAAAAACTGATCGTGTGTGAGAAGGAGTTTGCAGTAACATCTCGCTTACAGTGCACACCAACCACACTGATTGCCCCCCCCCCCCCAATAAAGAGGGCCTGTCATCACCCATCAAAGTACCTGTCACAGTCCATCTGAGTACCCGAGTACCTGTCACAGCCCATATGAGTACCCGAGTACCTGTCACAGCCCATATGAGTACCCGAGTACCTGTCACAGCCCATCTAAGTATCAGGGTACCTGTCACAACCCATCTGAGTACCTGTCACAGCCCATCTGAGTACCTTAGTACCTGTCACAGTGCATCTGAGTACCTGTCACAGTCCATCTGAGTACCCGAGTACCTGTCACAGTCCATCTGAGTACCCGAGTACCTGTCACAGTCCATCTGAGTACCCGAGTACCTGTCACAGTCCATCTGAGTACCCGAGTACCTGTCACAGTCCATCTGAGTACCCGAGTACAGGTCACAGTCCATCTGAGTACCCGAGTACCTGTCACCAGCCCATCTGAGTACCCGAGTACCTGTCACCAGGCCATCAGAGTACCCGAGTACCTGTCGCCAGGCCATCAGAGTACCTGAGTACCTATCTGCAGCCCATGCCTCATAGAATATACGTTGGGGTGTTTCCAAAATGGGGTCATTTCCACTGTCCTGGTGCTCAAGGACCTTTAAAAGTGTGATGGGTAGGAATGAGATGAGATGAGATGTGTATTTTATGCTTCTAGCATGCCTGAAGGTACTACTTCAATGTTGGGCCTCTGTATGTGGACTGGCTGTGTAAAAGTCTCACACATGTGCTATCGCCATACTCGGGAGGAGTAGCAGAATGTGTTTTGGGGTGTAATTTGTGCTATATACATGCTATGTGTTAGAAATATCTTATAAATTGACAACTTTGTGTAAAAAAATAAAAGATTTTAATTTTCATTCCACATATTCTGAAGACTTAAAGAAATTAACCATTCGAAAGACTCACAATGCCTCGTAGAATATACGTTGGGGTGTTTGTTTTCCAAAATGGGGTAATTTTGTGAGCAATTCCACTGTCCTGGTGCTCCAAGACCTTCACAAATGTAATAGGTCATTAGGAAATTAGAGGTGTCATTTATGCTCTTAGAACCCCTGACAGTGCTCCCTGCATGTCGGACCTCTCTGTGTGGCCAGGCTATGTAAAAGTCTCACACATGTGGTATTGCCATACTCGGGAGGAGTAGCAGAATGTATTTTGGGGTGTAATTGGAAGATTGGAAGTATGCATATGCTGTGTGTGAGAAAAAAATCTTAATTTTCCCAAGAATTGTGGGAAAAAAGGACAACTTCAAAAAACTCACCATGCATCTTACTAAATACCTTTGACTGTCTACTTTTTAAAAAGGGATCATTTGGGTATTTGTACTTTCCTGACATTTCAGGGCCTCAATAAATGAGATAGGCCGTCAGTGCATCAGGTGTGATCAATTTTCAATGATTTGCACCATAGCTTGTAGACTCTATATAACTTTCACAGAGACTAAATAATATCCACTAATTTGGGTTATTTTTACCAAAGAGATGTAGCAGTAAAAATTGTTGGCCCAAATTTATGAACAAAAATTTCTTATTTGCAAAATGTTATCGTAGAAACAAAAAAAAAGCGATTTATTTTTATTTTTTCAAAATTTTTGCTCTTTTTTCACTTATGTCGCAAAAAATAAAAACCCAGTGGTGATTAAATACCACCAAAAGAAAGCTATATTTGTATGAAAAAAATGTATAAAAATTTTGTTTGGGTACAGTGTTGCATGACTGAGTAATTGGCATTCAAATTGTGAGAGCGCTGAAAGCTAAAAATTGGTCTGGGCAGGAAGGGTGTATAAATGTCCGGTATTGAAGTGGTTAAGGTAGTCTTGTCCTTCCAACCCTAACCAGCACAGCATTGTTCTGTCCCTCTTTCTGGTCTTTGTTTTTTAGGAGACCTCCCTCCATTTTGTGGATGCAGCTTGGACAGGGCTAGTTTACTTTACAGTTATAAACAAGGCCAAGGATAAATCCATGGAAAAAAAACAAGCTTAACCTACCGACCAGCCCGCAGACAACCAAGTAAACCTGTCTAACAGTATACGTTAAAAGCAGGGGTTTAGTCTGCACACATTTGCAAATGCATGTGTAAGCCACAGAGCCACAGTTCTTCCACTGTGGGGACACAGAGGACAGTAATGGGGGGGGGGTATGTAAAGTAATGTGAAAGGGGGATTTTGATGTGAAGGGGGGGACTGAGGCTGCTGATGTAAGAATGGGATTGTGATACGAGGCCCGATTCAGATCAGTGCAAGAACATCCGCATGTCGCACCCCGCATCAAGTTTCATGGTTCTGCAGCACCATATGGTTTTGTGCGCGTGAAAATGTGCCATAGGTGCTGATGTGTGGGGGAACCACTGAAAATTACTGGCAACCCCAGACATCTGCTAAAGTGCCGTGCATTTTTCTGTGGGTCAGGAATGCATGCCATTTCACAACATGTTCCCCAGCCACAGAGATGTGAACCTAGCCTGAGGCCGAATCAGAGCCAAATTTTTGCCTGAATTCGGCCCTGTAACAGAGCCAAAGACACACTCCTGTGCAAGCCACTCCCAAGCCACCACAGAGATATGTGAACCGACTCCATAGAGAGCCGGTCACAATCTCCTGTCATGCGAATTGGATGCAAGGAAACCTACATCCAATTTGCACTAGTGTGAACCCAGCCTGAGAAGAGAGGTGGGCTGTGATGTGAAGGATCTGAGTTATCGAACAAACATTCGATTCAGACCTCTGCTGGAAGAATATTTTACTGACTAGACCCCTGTGAATTTTTATTTATTACCCCTGATCTAAACTTATGGTCTCAAGGAGTGGGTTCCACCTCTTCATACCAAGGGCCACCATAGTAGATCCTACAATTACAATTATTATTATTAGGTTATTATTATGTCTACAATTATGCTCTTGCTGCTGCTTTGTCAGAAAACAGGCGTTCTGGGAGAAGGAGGGGTGTCTCTGAGCTGGCCCACATTTTTTTTCTGTTTATTTGCCAGTTTCTAATCCTTATGTAGATGGCAGCATTACCTGACCGGCTATGAGTTTTGTGGAATTTCATAGTAAATAAAAATATTCCAGTCTCCTTTTTGTGCTTGTTCAGATCAGTCACAAGTGCTGCTTTGTATACTGTGAAGTTGAAGTGTGAATGGGTTAGTTATCACTCTTCACGTGATTTCCTCTCACTTTAGTTGATACGACTTTGGTATTTCATACTGGAGTAAAGGACCTTACTACGGGTAAGGTTTATGAAGTTTGCAGGCTGAGAACGGTCCATGCAAATGAAGAGCTACCAGCAGAAGGGGTCTGGAGATTGTACTTTTTAAAGAGGAATTTCTCCTATATCTCCTTTTAAAGAGAATAGGATGATATACATACACTGCTAATCATTATCATTTGTAAGTGAAAAAAAAAAAACAACGACTTTTTAACTGTCTGGAGGCTTTTTTAGGGTGTAAGGTCTAGATTGATAGCAACTTTATTAAAATGTAACTTAAAGATAACTAAATCCAAAAACAAAACTGTGTACGTTGCCATGTTACACAGTCTTTTTTCGCCTGAAAAATGGAAGCTATTGCAACCTCCACATCTAGAAACATTTTCATTAAATACAGAAATTTGCTGTCAATCTTGCCGGAAATGCAGTGTAAGAAAATTGCACTGTCTATGGCTGGCTTAAAGGAGAAGTACAACTAAAGTTCCTTTGGCTGTACTTCTCCTATGGATCACAGGAGTGCAGTTGGTTCTCCTGTGACCCGTTTTCAGCTGACAGTGATCTGAAGCCCACTGTCAGCTGATGTCACAGAGCCAGTGCAGGCGGGGGAAAGATTGCGACCATATGGTCGGGATCCACCCAGATGCTTAGACCGGTGTCTTGCCGAGTTGGTTCCCCTGGCGGATTGGTTCCTCTGTGTACTGCGCAGGCGCAGTACGAACGACTAGCCATCTTCCGGAAATGTCCGAACCTAAACAGATGCAGTGAAGTGTACACCGCACAGCTCATTTTGTTTGTTTAAAAAAAAAAGTAAGTTTAAAAAAATACACTCCGAATTCAAAAGAAAAACCCCACAGATAGCACTGTAAAAACACAGCTTTTATATTCTCTCCTCTGTATCCACAGCTGAACGATTTGTTTTTCTTTTTCCTTTGCCCCTTGCTTACAGTTATAATAGATACGCCCCTTAGTTAGACTTCCCCGGCATCGTCTCGTACACCGACTGCGCGGTGTACACTTCCCTCGCATCTGTTTAGCTTCGGTAATTTTCGGAATTTTGCCGCGCATGCGCAGTACGGATCTACACCAATCCGCCGAGGGGAACCATATCGGCAGAACACCGGCACCTGGCTCAGCCTGGACTGGCACCTGGCTCAGGATCGCTGTGAGCTTGAGCCAGCCCCTCCCACCCCCTCCACAGCCCAGTGCTCCATTGGCTCAGGCTTGACAGTCACAAGCTTTCTGCTCACAGAGCTCTGAGAACCAAGCGATCAGCGGTGTTTGAATGCTCGGTTCTCAACCTTAGAGCTGACAGGGGACAGATGGAGCATCGGATGCTGCATCCTCCTTGGTAAGTATGATTCAAAAAAAAAAAAAAAACAACTCAACTTCTCTTGAGTACCCAAGCAGGGACCACTATTTGCAGTATTTTCAGATGAAAATAAAGGGGGAAAAAAATAGAAATAAAGGCAACAGTCTCTCAGTTACCCAGGGATAACTAATCTGCCTATTGTACACCATGCACACCACAACAATTTGATCTGAACATTCATTTAGGCAGTTTCTCACTTTGGGTTTGTAGCCTGCCTTCATTTTTCTTTTGTCCCCTCACTCCCTCAGAAGGACCACACATTACACGAGTTTGTCAATTGAGTTTTATGCATATTCCTTTCCATAAACATACTGTTACTTTTTGAAACATGGCATAACCCATTGATGTCAAAACCGTTCCCCATCTATTTTGTTATTTAAAGTGGAAGTAAACCCATCGATTTAACAGTCTAAAAAAAAAGGCATGCCGTGAATGCTAACTGCACATTGGCTGTGCTCTCAACCAAACAGTCAAACCATCCAATGGCTGGCGTCATAACGGATCACATGTGCAGCACTGTGGCAGTTGAAGATTAAACAGAGGCAAAGATGGCAGCTTCCTTGGCTGAAAACGATAGGAGGGTTTACTTCCACTTTAATGGTACATTTCAGAGTGATTATCACCCTTGAGAAAATTTTCTGGTGCGATCTGCAGAGTAGTGACGAGAGCCCCTGGCTCTTTGCATCTGTCTATTGATTTTGATATAAAGAGTGCATGATCTGAATGCTAAGCAGTGTCCATCTCTAACTTCCTATTAATTTGGCTATAAACAGAGAACATTTAGACTGCATTGACATGGTCATTTTAGCCTGGTGCGAATGACAGTGGCAAGGATCTGCTGACTCCTGCTTCTGTTTTTGACACCTGTAAGTGGCTAGCTGCAGGTGCTGAGCCTGTACACTTTAAAGACAGGTTGCTGGTAGGCTCAGGTATTTATGGCTGTTTGTACAGCCAACAATTACCTGCGGTGATCACTGCTGGACGTACTTTGTGTGCCACTTTAGTTCTACTATGTGCTACTCTTACCTAACTGACATGCAGTTGAAGTGCTTTTGCTGTTATCAGCCACCATCTTTTTTAGAACAATGGAATTAAGAAAATACAAATTTAAAGTGTAACTAATCTGTATGGTTACAAGTATTGGAGTGCAGCCCCTCCCTCTAGTCTTATACTCCATTGTTTCTAATCCACCAAGATCTTGGCTATGCAGCCCCTTTAGCATTACAGAGGAATTTATCAGAACTGGAGCAGACAGAATCTGGAGCAGATGTGTACGGCAATCAACCAGCAACTATCTTTTTAAAGCTTAAGGCTGGGTTCACACTGTGTGTGGCGCGGCTCGCAGCAGGGGTCCGGTTCAGCCCTGCTCAGCGTTTCAGGTCCGAATTAGGTCTGAATTTTTGGCTGACTTCAAACCTGAAATGGAGACGCACAGGACCCCTGTGCAATGCGCTCCGTGGCCGCCCCGGAGATGTGTGAACATTGAGAGCCGTTCACACTCTACTGTCATACAAATTGGATGTGGAGAAACCTGCATCCAATTCAAAATAGTGTGAACCCAGCCTTAAAGTGGTTGTAAACCCTTACAAACCACTTTGACCTACAGGTAAGCCTAGATTAAGGCTTACCTGTAGGTCCAAGAAATATCTCCTAAACCTACACGATTTAAGAAATATTTGCTAAAAGACAGGCACAGCTGTCTACGGCGCATGCTGTCTACTGAGCACGCCGCAGCGAACGGCGATACGCCACTCGTGGCGGCTCCCGTGCACATGCGCGGGAGTGATGTCATCACCACTCCGGTGAATCACAGCGCCGGAGCAGCAAGACCCGCAAGTCACTCCGGGATACATGGCAGCGGTGAAGATGAAGAAGGAGGACCGCTTCGGGGGCTTCGTTCTCAGGTAAGTTATTCATAATGCGCTAGTATGCTATGCATACTAGCTCATTATACCTTTGCCTTGCAGGTTCCTTTTTTTTTTTTTAATGTTTCATTGCCTTTACTTCCTCTTTAAGCCTAGTACACACTACTAGTTTTTTTTTTTTTTCATTCAACCCAGCGGGCTGACAACTCAGGTCGGAGCTGCTGTACTATAAGCGTGTGTTAGTACAGCAATCTCCCCTGCTGTGCTATTGTGTTCTGACAGGGGGATGGCCCCCCCTGCCAAAACACTCCGGTCAGCGCTCTTAGCCATTGGCTGAGAGCGCTGGTCGGGAGTCAGTCGCCAGACCTTTTTTGGTCACACCCCTTCGACAGAAGCCGGCCGGACCGGACGCAGCTCTTTACAAAGATCTTTACAGAGATCGGGGTCGCACCGTGTCCTAGAAACACAGCGCAGCTACGATCACCACGCTGCGCGACCCGGAGGGTGCGTAAGAGCGGCCGTTCTGGGACGCCATCATATGACGTTGTCCCAGACCGAGAGCCACACCGCCCCACCATCGGCAACTGGTTAATGATTGGTTGCTAGAGGGTACAGCACATCATCTCCTCACTGCCTGCACACCATGAACTGGAGAGGTGAGGAAACTCATTAATAGACTGAAAACTCCTAGGGATCCTGGGATCAGTGGTAGTGCTGGGGGGGAGGGGAGGGTGTGATCAATGGCAATGCTGATTTTTTTTTTTTTTACCGACTACCAATATAAAGAGGAGTTTCTACACTGACCACTAATGTAATAGAAGCATTCACAGTAACCACCAATGTAAGGAGGGATTTACACTGACCGTCAATGTAAGGGGGGCATTCACACTGGCCTCTAGTGTGAATGAATGGATTCTACACCAAGCCCCAATGTAATGAGAAGATTTACACTGACCACCAATGTAACTGAGACATTTAGCCTGTGTTCACATTTTTGTGTATTGGGAACGCATGCAAAATTGCTTTCCTGACACCACAGAAACATGCTGTCCTTTAGCAGATACACAGCAGTGCCAATAATTGTTAATGATACCCTCACACATCTGCTGACATGTGCCTTGGCACAGTGTAATTTTAAAAAAGGGTTTGGGACTTCCTTCAGCATTTCTAGTGCATAGAGCAGCCCATTGAAATGAATGGGCTTCCCTACACATGACCTACATCTTTATCCACCATCAGCAACCTTTGCATCCTAAAACCCTTGCTAACCTCTGCACCCCAAACCTCCCCCATCATCTCCACTCCAACCCTCCCCCTTTGACTCAACCTGCCTCCTCTGCTCATCTTTGCACCCACCTTCCTTACATCCCCTCCTTGCTCACCTGTGCACCCCAAACTGTAACTCCTTCTCTGCCTACCTCTGCACACCCCACACTACCCCTCCCCCTAATTTGCTTACCTTTGCAGAACAGGCTGATGGTAGGCTTAATGACCAGAGTTGTAGGCAGGACTTTCAAGCATGCCCCTTTACCTCCCCAATGGGCAGCATTCAGTAGAAGTGATGGTGCATATGACCTCATGATATACATATGAATACCGCCTATATTTGCCAGTCCGCCACTATTTACATATTAATGCTGCCACTATTTACATATCAATGCCGGTATTTACATGTAAACACAGGATCTGCAGGTGAGTCATCTGTATACAACAATAGGGCAGAGCATTAGTAACAGAACTTCACCCTGAGATATCGGGACACAGTACGGGACTAAAACCTCAAGGGAATTTAAACTGGGATAGTTGGCAAGTATGAAGCAGCTGCTTTGGGCCCCACAACAATGACAGGGCCCGGGGCAGCTGCCTCTTTTGCCCTGCCTTAAAGACGGCACTCACAAGTACTTGTGCAAATGCTTAGTATCAGTTCAACCCTAGTTTATACAACTCTGACTGCAGCCTCATCATTAATAAAAGGAAATTGATTGTTTGGGCCAGCTTGACACAAACTATTAAACATCAAAACTGGAGTTAGGCTTTATTAACTGCAGCAGTATTTTTTTTTTTACATTTTGTTTAAAATAAATACCTTTCCATTTTAATCAACAGGGAGTAATGAATTTCTAAAACTGACAAAATTCAAATGCCACTCACTTAAAACCATGAAGATTGTAGTAAGTAAAAAAATATCCACAGGAAGTGAATTAAGTGTATTTGCGTCTTCCAATCAGCAAATATAAAAAAATAAATCCTTTCTAGTATATTTAACTAACATAGTCATGGCCGAAATTGTTGGCACCCCAGAAATTTTTCCAGAAAATCAAGTATTTCTCACAGAAAAGTATTGCAGTAACACGTGTTTTGCTATACACATGTTTATTCCCTTTGTGTGTATTGTAACAAAACAAAAAAAGGGAGGAAAAAAGCAAATTGGACATAATGTCACACAAAATTCCAAAAATGAGGTGGTCAAAATTCTTGGCACCCGTAACTTAATATTTGTTTGCACAGCCTTTTGAAAAAATAACTGAAATCAGCCGCTTCCTATAACCATCAATAAGCTTCTTACACCTCTCACCCGTAATTTTGGACCACTCTTCCTTTGAAAACTGCTCCAGGTCTCTCTTATTGGAAGGGCGCCTTTTCCCAACAGCAATTTTAAGATCTCTCCACAGGTGTTCAATGGGATTTAGATCTGAACTCATTGCTGGCCACTTTAGAACTCTCCAGCGCTTTGTTGCCATCCATTTCTGGGCGCTTTTTGACGTATCTCTGGGGTCATTGTCCTGCTGGAAGACCCAAGATCTCAGACACAAACCCAGCTTTCTGACACTGGGCTCTACAGTGCGACCCAAAATCATTTGGTAATCCTCAGATTTCATGATGCATTGCACACATTCAAGTCACCCAGTGCCAGAGGCAGCAAAATAACCCCAAACCATCATTGAACCTCCAGCATATTTCATTGTAGGTACTGTGTTCTTTTCTTTGTAGGCCTCGTTCCATTTTTGGTAAACAGTAGAATGATGTGCTTTACCAAAAAGCTCTATCTTGGTCTCATCTGTCCACAAGATGTTTTCCCAGAAGGATTTTGGCTTACTCAAGTAGATTTTGGCAAACTGTAGTCTTGCATTTTTATGTCTCTGTGTCAGCAGTGGGGTCCTCCTGGGTCTCCTGCCATAGCGTTTAATTTCATTTAAATGTGGACGGATAGTTCGCACTGACACTGATGCTCCCTGAGCCTGCTTATCCACCATCCAGACTATCCTGCGTTCCAACCTTTCATCAATTTTTCTCTTCCGTCCACGCCCAGAGAGATTAGCTACAGTGTCATGGGTTGCAAACTTCTTGATAATGTTGCGCACTGTGGACAAAGGCAGATCTAGATCTCAGGAGATGGATTTGTAACCTTGAGATTGTTGATATTTTTCCACAATTTTGGTTCTTAAGTCCTCAGACAGTTCTCTTCTCTTTCTGTTGTGCATGCTTAGTGTGCATATCAGCACCAGTGGGTTAAAAATTAAAGTGGTTGTAAACCCACTTTTTGGACTTCTATAGGTAGTGGAAATATCTCCTAAACGTGCGCCGTTTAGGAGATATTTCACTTGTAGTCTGCCGAAAATTCCAACGGCTCATGTGCGGGGAAGAAACTAAACTATGTGCCATTTCTTTCCTAGCCTGTGCCGTTAATCGCGGCTCCCGTGCACATGCGCGGGAGTGACCTCACGCGGCTCCGGCGAATCACGGAGCCGGAGTCCGCGGCCCAGAAGGAAGAGGGGCCAGAAGATGGACGCTGCTGACACAGGGGACATCACTGGATACTTTTGCAGGTAAGTGGCACATAATGGGCTAGTATGCTTTTCATTTGCAGGCTTATGCAGCAAGCAAAAGAGGAAGTAAAACCCATCAGCAATGCAGCCAACCTTACAAGTGGCAAGCAGCGCAGCCTCTCCAGTGCCCAGCAATGTAGCCAGCCTCACCAGTGCCCAGCAATGCAGCCAGCCTCACCAGTGCCCAGCAATGCAGCCTCTCCAGTGCCCAGCAACGCAGCCTCACCAGTGCCCAGTAACGCAGCCTCACCAGTGCCCAGCAATGCAGCCTCACCAGTGCCCAGCAATGCAGCCTGATTGCGGCATGCGTTTGTTTACAGCCCTCTTTACTCTGATACCCCTAACTAGAATCTAATGGAACCAATTGCCTTTAGAAGTCACGTAATTAGTAAATAGAGTCCATCTGTGTATAATTTAATCTCGGTATAAATACTGTGAAGCCCTCAGAGGTTTGTTAGAGAACCTCAGTGAACAAACATCATCATGAAGGCCAAGGAACACACCAGACGGGTCAGGTATAAAGTTGTGAAGATGTTTAAAGCAGGGTTAGGTTATATAAAAATATTCTAAGCTTCGAACATCTTACAAAGCACTGTTCAATCCATAATCCGAAAATGGAAAGAGTATGGCACAACTGCAAACCTACCAAGATATGGCCGTCCACCTAAACTGACAGGCTGATCAAGGAGAGCATTAATCAGAGAAGCAGCCAAGAGACCCATGGTGACTCTGGAGAAGCTGCAGAGATCCACAGCTCAGGTGGGAGAATCTGTCCACAGGATAACTATTAGTTGAGCACTCCACAAATCTGGCCTTTATGGAAGAGTGGCAAGAAAAAAAGCCATTGTTGAAAGAAAGCCATAAGAAGTCCCGTTTGCAGTTTGCGAGAAGCCATGTGGGGGACACAGTAAACATGTGGAAGAAGGTGCTCTGGTCAGATGAGACCAACATTTAGCTTTTTGGCCTAAAAGCAAAACGTTATGTGTGGCGGAAAACTAACACTGCACACTCCCCACATGTTGTGGGGAGGATTTTCTTCAGCAGGGACAGGGAAGCTGGTCAGAGTTGATGGGAAAATGGATGAAGCCAATTACAGGGCAATCTTAGAAGAAAACATGTTAGAGCCTGCAAAAGACTTGAGACTGGGGCGGAGGTTCGCCTTCCAGCAGGACAATGAGCCTGAACATACAGCCAGTGCTACAATGGAATGGTTTACATAAAAGCATATTCATGTGTTAGAATGGCCCAGTCAAAGTCTAGACCTAAATCCAATTGAAAATCTGTGGCAAGACTGGAAAATTTCTGTTCACAGACGCTCTCCATCCAATCTGACAGAGCTTGAGCTATTTTGCAAAGAAGAATGGGCAAAAATTTCACTCTCTAGATGTTGGTAGAGATATACCCAAAAAGACTTGCAGCTATAATTGCAGCGAAAAAGTGGTTCTACAAAGTATTGACTCAGGGGGTGGAATACAAATGCACACCACAATTTTCACATATTTTCACATACACAAATCATTCATCATTTTCCTTCCACTTTACAATTATGTGCCACTTTGTGTTGGTCTATCACATAAAATCCCAATAAAATACATTTACCTTTTTGGTTGTAACATGACAAAATGTGGAAAATTTCAAGGTGTATGAATACTTTTTTAGGCACTGTATGATTCTTAAAAAAAAAAAACTAAACCCCATACTTCCCTTTTAACAACATGGGGATAGTGTTTTATAGTTTGCATTAGCACATGCAGAGTGAAAATGACAGCTCTAAATATTTATTATGCGGAAATGCTAAAAACAATCGATAGATAGATAGATAAATAGATAGGAAAGTATATTATATTTGCTTGTTTTAAACTTTTTTTTTAACATTTCTTCAATTACTTCCTGGTTTCTTGACTAAGCAAATTATGTCATACATCCATGGAGTCTTCAGGAGGGGAGGAGAAGAGTTTTCTCAGCTAAGCACACTCTCCTGCATGCCTGCTTGAGCTAAGGATGCCAGAAAGGACCGAGAAACGTGCCTCATCTAGGGCGATTATGGCACGGATTGTCATGGATGTTGTGTTTCTTTAAATGCAACTCTATGGTGCATCTCTGTTGTACTCACTTCCTGTGTGGTGTTTTTTGTTCCTGATGGTTATTATTCAATGAACATGGCTTCTGTACAGTAATGGCTTGTGCTGAACATGGCCTCTGTACAGTAATGGCTTGTGCTGTCTTTACGTAAAGCACATCAAACACGGATTGCCTAGGTCATCCAACAGGCTCACAGAGCCAAGGGCTTATCTCCTTTGGAGGTATTGTCTGCTCACTCGACCAGAAGTGGGTCTACATCTTGGGCAGCTTTATGTCATGTAGCTCCCAAAGTAATTTGCAGGGCGGCCTCCTGGTCGTCTATGAACACGTTTGTGTCCAATTACTGCCCTATCTTTATTTCATGTTGGTTTACAAGTACTGTTGACGGTGTTAAACTTTCTTTGCTCAATATTTTTCCCACCCGGGTGTGTACGGCGAGTTATTTCCCACACATATGCTGCCACGAAGTCTGTCAGGAAAATGGTAAATTTCCTATCAAATACCGTAATTTTCCTTTCCTGATAGACTCCATGGTAGCAGGAGTTCCCTCCCAAATGTCTGGAGTAGGCTTGTTATGGAACACAGCAGCTGGCTTGAAGCTAAGATTTATGGGAAAGGGGTCCTATAGGGGAGGAGTGGAGGCGGGGTTAACCCACATGTATGCTGCCATGGAGTCTATCAGGAAAGAAAAATTACGGTAAGTATTTGATAGGAAATTTTCCATTTACTTGATCTTTCTTGTTAATGTTTCTTGTTATATTAATGCAAAATGAACACCTTAAAAAAAAAAAAAAGATGCCTCTGGAGCATCCATAACTATATTCTGTGCTGTAAGTTTGCTCTGGAATTCTGTTATTTAAATGTATACTCTTGATAATAATTATACTGACTAAAAGCAAAATACTTAACAGCCCATTAACACCACGGCACGTTCCATTGCGGTGTCCAATGTACCACAACACACCAAAAATTGTTGCTACAGCATTTTTGCTAGTACAGCATGTGGTAGCGCTTTACTGTGTGTTGGAAAGTGTATTGGGATTCATGTACAGGTAACGTAAAGTACATTATTACAGTGCAGTGGTGTGAATGGGCCCTACATTTTGGCTAGAGTGTTGCAGGGCTAGTCAGGTTTTTATTTCTGTCTGACTCCCCCTTAGGAGATAACTGTCAATGTGACTATAAAATGAAGGAAAGTCCAAAATTGTGAGTTGTCACCAAGTCAGGAATAAAGGGGTAATCTTTCAGTGGGGACACGTGCTGATGACAGCTTGGAGGATATTTCCCTCACTTTAAAATTTTCTGTGGTGGCTATAGGGCCAAAAGTTGAGGACCCCCTCCCCCGCACGCAACTAACTTAATGGGGGACAGATGACAAAAGAAATCTGGCAGGTTTTAACCATTTCCTATCCATAATAAAAAAATCACATGAAATTTGACTTATTTGTAAATATGAATATTAACATATTGTTAAATGTGATTACAGTGTGTAAAAAACTGATTATTCAATGAGATATGCAGTATATGTTAAATTACAGTGGGTTTGTTTTTTGACCCTCTTTATTGTTCTTTGTTAATGCTGCTACTAAGTGTTTCACGGTTTCACTGTAGGAAACCATTCACAAAATGAATGTCTGAACAAGAGCCAAGGAAAATATAATCTATATATTTTGCAAACGTTCTGCCTGAAGCAAATAACAGTAGAAGAAATTTAGACATCCAAGAGCATGACTTGAAAGCTCCTGATAAAATTGTTTGATTAGCTGTGATTGCATTACCAGAGGCTGCACTCGAAAATCCTACAAAGGGTTATTTGAGGATAGGAGCCAAGCAGAGGTGGGTTTGGGAGTTAAAACGTCTCCTCTGGTTTCTTTATGACTTTGCGGCACTGGGTTCCATTCCTAGCAGAGTCTTTTTTGGCTCGGGGCCCTAGGAAGTCTAGAAAATGAAAACTCTGGTATTTAGCTAACTGCAGTTATAAATCATAATCCATCTTTATATTTTGAAGCCAATTAACTGGAGGTGAATTTTAAATGTTGGGCATTTTTCCCCACTCCCAAAGTCTAGTATTCTTTCTCATAATCAAATTGCAGTTCATAACATTGTATCATTCAGAAATTACACTGATTGGTAAATTAGAAGAGCGGCATATATTTTTTTTACATATCAGCATGTAAGGTGGACTATGATTGGGCAGTTGTTGGCGCCAAACTAAGCAAGTCCCCTCCTCACTTCTTCCTGGATAGGACAGCTACCCACCTGTTGTTGATGGAACCCGCCTCCATATTGTGTCATACTTCTGGCCACATATATTAAAAATGAGGGTATAGTCAACGAGGTAATTAGGCCAACATCCCAAATAAATAGAAGACAAAAAGAAGCAACCCTCTTGCGGGGACTTTAAAGGCCTACAGTATAGTAACAAACCATAGTAGAGTATGAAATAACAAGAGAATATTTAAAAAAATCTCAAGTATAAATTATATTAACCAGAAAAATCATTAAAAACGGGTTATGGCTGGTGCAGAGTAAAGACAACATAGTGCGAGTAATATAAATGTTTACAGTTCTACATATTCGAAAGTTCCACGATGAGGACACCGTGGCAAAGCATACATGGAAAACACCCACTCTCGACATCCCACAGCCGTAGGACAAAGCTTTCCATGACATCTGACATCCAGGGCTGATGCTAGACTATTTTGCACCTTAGGCAGGACCAGCTACTTGCAGTCCCCTAAAAAAAAAAATATATATATTACTATGATGATACCATTAGATTAAAAAAAATTATGATTTGCAGGCCAAGCCCAACAACTGAAAAATAACATATTAGCCAATGTCACACAGTATTTAAACAGCGGTTTTCAAATACATGTTCTTTCCTACTGTATCTTAATGAATTCAAATGTTACAATGGAATGTTGTATGATATTCTTATGTTCATGCAATAAAAATGTATGGAACAAAAAAAAAACACCATTCATAAACCAATTTATTTTGTAAAACATAAAAGATGATGTTACCCCGAGTAAATAGATACCAAACATGTTACACTTTAAAATTGCACACGCAATTTACGCAATTATGTAAATTTTACTATCCATTTATCTTGTTAAAAATTTTTTTTACTATCCATAGGTGGCGTTGTAGGCCACTTGTGCTCCATAACATGCAGCCACCTGGGCCTATCTAATGAAGCTACTTGTGCCCCATAAAATGCAGCCACTTGTGCCCCATAAAATGCAGCCACTTGTGCCCCATAAAATGCAGCCACTTGTGCCCCATAAAATGCAGCCACTTGTGCCCCATCAAATGCAGCCACTTGTGCCCCATCAAATGCAGCCACTTGTGCCCCATCAAATGCAGCCACTTGTGCCCCATCAAATGCAGCCACTTGTGCCCCATAAAATGCAGCCACTTGTGCCCCATAAAATGCAGCCACTTGTGCCCCATAAAATGCAGCCACTTGTGCCCCATAAAATGCAGCCACTTGTGCCCCATAAAATGCAGCCACTGTGCCCATAAATGCAGCCACTTGTGCCCATAAAAATGCAGCCACTTGTGCCCCATAAAATGCAGCCACTTGTGCCCCATAAATGCAGCCACCTGTGCCCCATCAAATGCAGCCACTTGTGCCCCATCAAATGCAGCCACTTGTGCCCCATCAAATGCAGCCACTTGTGCCCCATCAAATGCAGCCACTTGTGCCCCATCAAATGCAGCCACTTGTGCCCCATCTAATGTAGCCACCTGTGCCCATCAAATGCAGCCACTTGTGCCCCATCAAATGCAGCCACTTGTGCCCCATCAAATGCAGCCACTTGTGCCCCATCAAATGCAGCCACTTGTGCCCCATCAAATGCAGCCACTTGTGCCCCATCAAATGCAGCCACTTGTGCCCCATCAAATGCAGCCACTGTGCCCCATCAAATGCAGCCACTTGTGCCCCATCAAATGCAGCCACTTGTGCCCCATCAAATGCAGCCACTTGTGCCCATCAAATGCAGCCACTTGTGCCCCATCAAATGCAGCCACTTGTGCCCCATCAAATGCAGCCACTTGTGCCCCATCAAATGCAGCCACTTGTGCCCCATCAAATGCAGCCACTTGTGCCCCATCAAATGCAGCCACTTGTGCCCCATCAAATGCAGCCACTTGTGCCCCATCAAATGCAGCCACTTGCCCCATCAAATGCAGCCACTTGTGCCCCATCAAATGCAGCCACTGTGCCCCATCAAATGCAGCCACTTGTGCCCCTATCAAATGCAGCCACCTGTGCCCTATCAAATGCAGCCACCTGTGCCCTATCAAATGCAGCCACCTGTGCCCATCAAATGCAGCCACCTGTGCCCCATCAAATGCAGCCACCTGTGCCCCATCAAATGCAGCCACCTGTGCCCCATCAAATGCAGCCACCTGTGCCCCATCTAATGCAGCCACCTGTGCCCCATCTAATGCAGCCTGTGCCCCATCTAATGCAGCCACCTGTGCCCATCTAATGCAGCCACTTGTGCCCATCTAATGCAGCCACTTGTGCCCATCTAATGCAGCCACTTGTGCCCATCTAATGCAGCCACTTGTGCCCATCTAATGCAGCCACTTGTGCCCATCTAATGCAGCCACTTGTGCCCATCTAATGCAGCCACTTGTGCCCATCTAATGCAGCCACTTGTGCCCATCTAATGCAGCCACTTGTGCCCATCAAAAGCAGCCACTTGTGTCCCATCAAAAGCAGCCACTTGTGCCCATCTAATGCATCCACTTGTGCCCCATAAAATGCAACCACCTGTGCCCATCTAATGAAGCCACTTGTGCCCCATAAAATGCAGCCGCCTGTGTCCATCTAATGCAGCTACTTGTGCCCATCTAATGCAGCCACCTGTGCCCATCTAATAAAGCCACTCGTGCCCCATCAAATGCAGCCACCTGTGTCCATCTAATGCAACCACTTGTGTCCCATCAAATGCAGCCACTTGTGCCCATCTAATGCAGCCAATTGTGTCCCATCAAATGCAGCCAATTGTGTCCCATCAAATGCAGCCACTTGTGCCCATCTAATGCAGCCACTTGTGCCCATCTAATGCATCCACTTGTGCCCATCTAATGCATCCACTTGTGCCCATCTAATGCATCCACTTGTGCCCATCTAATGCATCCACTTGTGCCCCATAAAATGCAACCATCTGTGCCCATCTAATGAAGCCACTTGTGCCCCATAAAATGCAGCCGCCTGTGTCCATCTAATGCAGCTACTTGTGTCCCATCAAATGCAGCCACTTGTGCTCATCTAATGCAGCCATTGTGCCCATCTAATGCAGCCACATGTGCCCATCTAATGCAGCCACTTGTGCCCACCAAATGCAGACACCTGTGCCCATCTAATGCAGCCATTTGTGCCCATCTAATGCAGCACCTGTGCCCATCAAATGCAGACACCTGTGACCCATCAAATGCAGACACCTGTGACCCATCAAATGCAGCCACCTGTCCCCCATTAAATGCAGCCACCTGTGCCCATCAAATGCAGCCACCTGTGCCCCATCAAATGCAGCCACCTGTGCCCATCAAATGCAGCCACTTGTGCCCATCAAATGCAGCCACTTGTGCCCATCAAATGCAGCCACTTGTGCCCATCTAATGCAGCCACTTGTGCCCATCTAATGCAGCCACTTGTGCCACATCAAATGCAGCCACCTCTGCCCCATCAAATGCAGCCACCTCTGCCCCATCAAATGCAGCCACCTGTGCCCCATCAAATGCAGCCACCTCTGCCCCATCAAATGCAGCCACCTGTGCCCCATCAAATGCAGCCACCTGTGCCCCCTCAAATGCAGCCACCTGTGCCCATCAAATGCAGCCACCTGTGCCCCATCAAATGCAGCTACTTGTGCCCATCAAATGCAGCCACCTGTGCCCATCAAATGCAGCCACCTGTGCCCCATCAGAAACAAAGCAGCCTGTTGTGCCCATAAAATGCAGCCACTTGTACTCATCTAATGCAGCCACTTGTGCCCATCAAATGCAGCCACTTGTGCTCCATAACATGCAGCCACCTGTGCCCATCTAATGAAGCCAATTGTGCCCATAAAATGCAGCCATTTGTCCCCATCAAATGCAGCCACTTGTGCCCATCTAATGCAGCTACTTGTGCCACATCAAATGCAGCCATTTGTGCCCATCAAATGCAGCCATTTGTGCCCATCAAATGCAGCCACTTGTGCCCATCTAATGCAGACACCTGTGCCCCATCAAATGCAGCCACCGTGCCCCATTAAATGCAGCCACCTGTGCCCATCAAATGCAGCCACCTGTGCCTATCTAATGCAGCCACTTGTGCCACACCAAATGCAGCCACTGTGCCCCATCAAATGCAGCCACCTGTGCCCCATCAAATGCAGCCACCTGTGCCCCATCAAATGCAGCCACCTGTGCCCCATCAAATGCAGCCACCTGTGCCCCATCTAATGCAGCCACTTGTGCCCCATAAAATGCAGCCACTTGTGTCCCATCAAATGCAGCCACTGTGTCCCATCAAATGCAGCCACCTGTGTCCCATCAAATGCAGCCACCTGTGCCCATCAAATGCAGCCACTTGTGTCCATCAAATGCAGCCACTGTGTCCATCAAATGCAGCCACTTGTGCCCATCAAATGCAGCCACGTGTGCCCATCTAATGCAGCCAATTGTGTCCCATCAAATGCAGCCAATTGTGCCCATCAAATGCAGCCACCTGTGCCCCATCAAATGCAGCCACCTGTGCCCCATCAAATGCAGCCACCTGTGCCCCATCAAATGCAGCCACTGTGCCCATCAAATGCAGCCACTTGTGCCCCATCAAATGCAGCCACTTGTGCCCATCAAATGCAGCCACTGTGCCCCATCAAATGCAGCCACCTGTGCCCCATCAAATGCAGCCACCTGTGCCCATCAAATGCAGCCACCTGTGCCTATCTAATGCAGCCACTTGTGCCACACCTAATGCAGCCACTTGTGCCCATCACCAATCAAATGCAGCCACCTGTGCCCCATCAAATGCAGCCACCTGTGCCCCATCAAATGCAGCCACCTGTGCCCATCAATGCAGCCACTGTGCCCCATCAAATGCAGCCACCTGTGTCCCATCAAATGCAGCCACTTGTGCCCATCAAATGCAGCCACTTGTGCCCATCAAATGCAGCCACTTGTGTCCCATCAAATGCAGCCACTTGTGTCCCATCAAATGCAGCCACTTGTGTCCCATCAAATGCAGCCACTTGTGTCCCATCAAATGCAGCCACTGTGCCCATCTAATGCAGCCACTTGTGTATATCAAATGCAGCCACGTGTGCCCATCAAATGCAGCCACTTGTGCCCATCAAATGCAGCCACTTGTGCCCATCAAATGCAGCCACTTGTGCCCATCAAATGCAGCCACTTGTGCCCATCAAATGCAGCCACTTGTGCCCATCAAATGCAGCCACTTGTGCCCCATCAAATGCAGCCACCTGTGCCCCATCAAATGCAGCCACCTGTGCCCCATCAAATGCAGCCACCTGTGCCCCATCAAATGCAGCTACTTATGCCCCATGAAATGCAGCCACCTGTGCCCATCAAATGCAGCCACCTGTGCCCATCAAATGCAGCCACTTGTGCCCTATCAAAAACAAATCAGCCTGTTGTGCCCATCTAATGCAGCCACTTGTGCCCATCAAATGCAGCCACTTGTGCCCATCAAATGCAGCCACTTGTGCCCATCAAATGCAGCCACTTGTGCCCATCAAATGCAGCCACTTGTGCCCATCAAATGCAGCCACTTGTGCCCATCAAATGCAGCCACTTGTGCCCATCAAATGCAGCCACTTGTGCCCATCAAATGCAGCCACTTGTGCCCATCAAATGCAGCCACTTGTGCCCATCAAATGCAGCCACTTGTGCCCATCAAATGCAGCCACTTGTGCCCATCAAATGCAGCCACTTGTGCCCATCAAATGCAGCCACTTGTGCCCATCAAATGCAGCCACCTGTGCCCCATCAAATGCAGCCACCTGTGCCCCATCAAATGCAGCCACCTGTGCCCCATCAAATGCAGCCACCTGTGCCCCATCAAATGCAGCTACTTATGCCCCATGAAATGCAGCCACCTGTGCCCATCAAATGCAGCCACCTGTGCCCATCAAATGCAGCCACCTGTGCCCATCAAATGCAGCCACCTGTGCCCATCAAATGCAGCCACTTGTGCCCTATCAAAAACAAATCAGCCTGTTGTGCCCATCTAATGCAGCCACTTGTGCCCATCAAATGCAGCCACTTGTGCCCATCAAATGCAGCCACTTGTGCCCATCAAATGCAGCCACTTGTGCCCATCAAATGCAGCCACTTGTGCCCATCAAATGCAGCCACTTGTGCCCATCAAATGCAGCCACTTGTGCCCATCAAATGCAGCCACTTGTGCCCATCTAATGCAGCCACTTGTGTCCCATCAAAAGCAGCCACTTGTGTCCCATCAAAAGCAGCCACTTGTGCCCATCTAATGCATCCACTTGTGCCCCATAAAATGCAACCACCTGTGCCCATCTAATGAAGCCACTTGTGCCCCATAAAATGCAGCCGCCTGTGTCCATCTAATGCAGCTACTTGTGTCCCATCTAATGCAGCCACCTGTGCCCATCTAATAAAGCCACTCGTGCCCCATCAAATGCAGCCACCTGTGTCCATCTAATGCAACCACTTGTGTCCCATCAAATGCAGCCACTTGTGCCCATCTAATGCAGCCAATTGTGTCCCATCAAATGCAGCCAATTGTGTCCCATCAAATGCAGCCAATTGTGTCCCATCAAATGCAGCCACTTGTGCCCATCAAATGCAGCCACTTGTGCCCATCTAATGCATCCACTTGTGCCCATCTAATGCATCCACTTGTGCCCATCTAATGCATCCACTTGTGCCCATCTAATGCATCCACTTGTGCCCATCTAATGCATCCATTGTGCCCATCTAATGCATCCACTTGTGCCCCATAAAATGCAACCATCTGTGCCCATCTAATGAAGCCACTTGTGCCCCATAAAATGCAGCCGCCTGTGTCCATCTAATGCAGCTACTTGTGTCCCATCAAATGCAGCCACTTGTGCTCATCTAATGCAGCCATTGTGCCCATCTAATGCAGCCACATGTGCCCATCTAATGCAGCCACTTGTGCCCATCAAATGCAGACACCTGTGCCCATCTAATGCAGCCATTTGTGCCCATCTAATGCAGACACCTGTGACCCATCAAATGCAGCCACCTGTCCCCCATTAAATGCAGCCACCTGTGCCCATCAAATGCAGCCACCTGTGCCCATCAAATGCAGCCACCTGTGCCCATCAAATGCAGCCACTGTGCCCATCTAATGCAGCCACTTGTGCCCATCTAATGCAGCCACTGTGCCCATCTAATGCAGCCACCTCTGCCCCATCAAATGCAGCCACCTCTGCCCCATCAAATGCAGCCACCTCTGCCCATCAAATGCAGCCACCTCTGCCCCATCAAATGCAGCCACCTCTGCCCCATCAAATGCAGCCACCTGTGCCCCATCAAATGCAGCCACCTGTGCCCCATCAAATGCAGCCACCTGTGCCCCATCAAATGCAGCCACCTGTGCCCCATCAAATGCAGCTACTTGTGCCCCATCAAATGCAGCCACCTGTGCCCATCAAATGCAGCCACCTGTGCCCCATCAGAAACAAAGCAGCCTGTTGTGCCCATAAAATGCAGCCACTTGTACTCATCTAATGCAGCCACTTGTGCCCATCAAATGCAGCCACTTGTGCCCATCAAATGCAGCCACTTGTGCCATCAAATGCAGCCACTTGTGCTCCATAACATGCAGCCACCTGGGCCCATCTAATGAAGCCAATTGTGCCCCATAAAATGCAGCCATTTGTCCCCATCAAATGCAGCCACTTGTGCCCATCTAATGCAGCTACTTGTGCCACATCAAATGCAGCCATTTGTGCCCATCAAATGCAGCCATTTGTGCCCATCAAATGCAGCCACTTGTGCCCATCTAATGCAGACACCTGTGCCCCATCAAATGCAGCCACCGTGCCCCATTAAATGCAGCCACCTGTGCCCATCAAATGCAGCCACCTGTGCCTATCTAATGCAGCCACTTGTGCCACACCAAATGCAGCCACCTGTGCCCCATCAAATGCAGCCACCTGTGCCCCATCAAATGCAGCCACCTGTGCCCATCTAATGCAGCCACTTGTGTCCCATCAAAGGCAGCCACTTGTGTCCCATCAAATGCAGCCACTTGTGTCCCATCAAATGCAGCCACCTGTGCCCATCAAATGCAGCCACTTGTGTCCATCAAATGCAGCCACTTGTGTCCATCAAATGCAGCCACTTGTGTCCATCAAATGCAGCCACTTGTGTCCATCAAATGCAGCCACTTGTGTCCATCAAATGCAGCCACGTGTGCCCATCAAATGCAGCCAATTGTGTCCCATCAAATGCAGCCACCTGTGCCCCATCAAATGCAGCCACCTGTGCCCCATCAAATGCAGCCACCTGTGCCCCATCAAATGCAGCCACCTGTGCCCCATCAAATGCAGCCACCTGTGCCCCATCAAATGCAGCCACCTGTGCCCATCTAATGCAGCCACTTGTGCCCCATCAAATGCAGCCACTTGTGCCCATCTAATGCAGACACCTGTGCCCCATCAAATGCAGCCACCGTGCCCCATTAAATGCAGCCACCTGTGCCCATCAAATGCAGCCACCTGTGCCTATCTAATGCAGCCACTTGTGCCACACCTAATGCAGCCACTTGTGCCACACCAAATGCAGCCACCTGTGCCCCATCAAATGCAGCCACCTGTGCCCCATCAAATGCAGCCACCTGTGCCCATCTAATGCAGCCACTTGTGCCCCATAAAATGCAGCCACCTGTGTACATCTAATGCAGCCACTTGTGTCCCATCAAATGCAGCCACTTGTGTCCCATCAAATGCAGCCACTTGTGTCCCATCAAATGCAGCCACTTGTGTCCCATCAAATGCAGCCACCTGTGCCCATCTAATGCAGCCACTTGTGTCCATCAAATGCAGCCACGTGTGCCCATCAAATGCAGCCACTTGTGCCCATCAAATGCAGCCACTTGTGCCCATCAAATGCAGCCACTTGTGCCCATCAAATGCAGCCACTTGTGCCCATCAAATGCAGCCACTTGTGCCCATCAAATGCAGCCACTTGTGCCCATCAAATGCAGCCACTGTGCCCCATCAAATGCAGCCACTTGTGCCCCATCAAATGCAGCCACCTGTGCCCCATCAAATGCAGCCACCTGTGCCCCATCAAATGCAGCCACCTGTGCCCCATCAAATGCAGCTACTTATGCCCCATGAAATGCAGCCACCTGTGCCCATCAAATGCAGCCACCTGTGCCCATCAAATGCAGCCACTTGTGCCCTATCAAAAACAAATCAGCCTGTTGTGCCCATCTAATGCAGCCACTTGTGCCCATCAAATGCAGCCACTTGTGCCCATCAAATGCAGCCACTTGTGCCCATCAAATGCAGCCACTTGTGCCCATCAAATGCAGCCACTTGTGCCCATCAAATGCAGCCACTTGTGCCCATCAAATGCAGCCACTTGTGCCCATCAAATGCAGCCACTTGTGCCCATCAAATGCAGCCACTTGTGCCCATCAAATGCAGCCACTTGTGCCCATCAAATGCAGCCACTTGTGCCCATCAAATGCAGCCACCTGTGCCCCATCAAATGCAGCCACCTGTGCCCCATCAAATGCAGCCACCTGTGCCCCATCAAATGCAGCCACCTGTGCCCCATCAAATGCAGCCACCTGTGCCCCATCAAATGCAGCTACTTATGCCCCATGAAATGCAGCCACCTGTGCCCATCAAATGCAGCCACCTGTGCCCATCAAATGCAGCCACCTGTGCCCATCAAATGCAGCCACTGTGCCCATCAAATGCAGCCACTTGTGCCCTATCAAAAACAAATCAGCCTGTTGTGCCCATCTAATGCAGCCACTTGTGCCCATCAAATGCAGCCACTTGTGCCCATCAAATGCAGCCACTTGTGCCCATCAAATGCAGCCACTTGTGCCCATCAAATGCAGCCACTTGTGCCCATCAAATGCAGCCACTTGTGCCCATCAAATGCAGCCACGTGTGCCCATCAAATGCAGCCACTTGTGCCCATCAAATGCAGCCACTTGTGCTCCATAACATGCAGCCATTTGTGCCCATCAAATGCAGCCACTTGTGCCCATCTAATGCAGCCACTTGTGCCACATCAAATGCAGCCACCTGTGCCCATCTAATGCAGTCACTTGTGCCCATCTAATGCAGACACCGTGCCCCATCAAATGCAGCCACCTGTGCCCCATCAAATGCAGCCACCTGTGCCTTTTTAATGCAGCCACTTGTGCCACACCAAATGCAGCCACCTGTGCCCCATCAAATGCAGCCTCCTGTGCCCATCTAATGCAGCCACTTGTGCCCCATAAAATGCAGCTACTTGTGCCCCATCAAATGCAGCCACCTGTGCCCATCAAATGCAGCCACTTGTGCCCCATCAAAAACAAAGCAGCCTGTTGTGCCCATCAAATGCAGCCACTTGTGTCCATCTAATGCAGCCACTTGTGTCCCATAAAATGCAGCCACTTGTGCTCATCTAATGCAGCCACTTGTGCCCATCAAATGCAGCCACTTGTGCCCATCAAATGCAGCCACTTGTGCCCCATAACATGCAGCCACCTGGGCCCATCTAATGAAGCCACTTGTGCCCCATAAAATGCAGCCACCTGTGCCCATCTGATGCAGCCACTTGTGCCCCATCAAATGCAACCACTTGTGTCCATCTAATGCAGCCACTTGTGCCCCATCAAATGCAACCACTTGTGCCCCATCAAATGCAGCCACATGTGCCCATCAAATGCAGCCACTTGTGCCCATCAAATGCAGCCACTTGTGCCCATCAAATGCAGCCACTTGTGCCCATCAAATGCGGCCACTTGTGCCCTATCAAATGCAGCCACTTGTGCCCCATCTAATGCAGCCACCAGTGCCCATCTAATGCAGCCACTTGTGTCCCATCTAATGCAGCCACTTGTGTCCCATCTAATGCAGCCACTTGTGCCATATCTAATGCAGCCACTTGTGCCCCATCAAATGCAGCCACCTGTGCCACATCAAATGCAGCCACCTGTGCCCCATCAAATGCAGCCACTTGTGCCCCATCAAATGTAGCCACCTGTGCCCATCTAATGCAGCCACGTGTGTCCATCAAATGCAGCCACTTGTGCCCTTCTAATGCAGCCACTTGTGCCCATCTAATGCAGCCACTTGTGTCCCATCAAATGCAGCCACTTGTGTCCCATCAAATGCAGCCACTTGTGTCCCATCAAATGCAGCCACTTGTGTCCCATCAAATGCAGCCACTTGTGCCCCATAAAATGCAGCCACCTGTACCCATCTAATGAAGCCACTTGTTCCCCATAAAATGCAGCCACCTGTGTCCATCTAATGCAGCCACTTGTGTCCCATGAAATGCAGCCACCTGTATATTTCAAGTTGTTACGGTGACTAATTTGAGAAAAGTGTTACATTTTTTTTAACTCTGCCATGTCCGGTCCCAAGCCTGGCTGCGAAAAGAGGAGGGTTGGGTGCTGGGACAAGCAAACCACCCCTGTAAAAACTATTTGCTACTGGGGCCAGGCACGTCAGTGAAAAAGCCACTGGAGATTCGTCAGGATCTCAGCCAAATAGGCCTAAGAATGATCGCACCAAGCATACTATTACATAAAGCACCACATTTGGGTGTGTCTAAAGACTTTGTGGAGCCCGATTCGGCTGCTCTCCGTCACTCCCACCTCCATGTCTTCCTACAGCATCACAGTTGGAGGCTAAGAGGGCGGAGACTATTACTAGGGCATTTACTGAAGCCGGCTACGCCCCACCCACCGATGTCACCAACGTAAGAAAAACAAACACCATGTGTCGCTGACAGTGAAGAGAGGTAAATCCCCAATCAGATCATTTATATATTCACTATGAAAGAGACCCTGTCATTATCTGTATTCTCTATTAATAATGATAGATATAAGACTAGCTCATAACAAATGATAATAATAGAAGCTATTGATAGATAATAATGGAAGTGAATAATAATAGATTATAATGATGTATTTATACTATTATTAGTATCCATCTACTATTATTATTATTAGCTTATTCCAATCGTCAACATGCTACTGTATATTAACCACTTGCTTACTGGGCACCTAAACCCCCCTCCTGCCCAGACCAATTTTCAGCTTTTAGCTTTTTATCATTTTTTTTCCACAAATAGAGCTTTCTTTTGGTGGTATTTGATAACCTCTGGGGTTTTTGTATTCTTTGTTAAAAACATTAAAAAAGACAGATTTTTTTTTTGTTTAAAAAAATAAAATAAAAAAACAAAACCGTTGTAGCATGAAATCCACTACCCCGTGAAAGACGCTAACCCCTGACGCTACTGTGCATGCGCCGGTTTCAGTCAAAAGAAACCGAGCGCAGAGCTGCTCAAAACAAGTAAGGGTCCTTTCACACGGGGCGGATCCGTAATGATCCGCCCCGTGAACATCCGCTGCTCAGCGGGGACCGCTCCGCTGATCCCCGCTGAGTCGGTGTACTGCGCATGCAAAGTACACAGCACAACCAGATTCCGAAAATCGCCGAAGATGAACGGTGCCTGCACCGTGAGTCCACTTTCAAGCCCCACCATCCAAGTGGACATAGAGTTAGAATATAAAAGAGCCGAGCGCAGAGAGGCCGTGCCCGAAGCGTGGCGAGCGAAGCGAGCCCGTGAAGGGCCCTCTAAGTTTGTGTAGCCCTATTTCCACTTGGATGGTGGGGCTTACACCTCGACCCACGGCGCAGGCGCCGTTCATCTTTGGAGATTTTCCAAAAATCCTTCTGCTCCGTGCTGCGCATGCGCAGTACACAGCGGACACTTGATAGCCGGACTATTCGTGACAGAACACCGGCGGATGACAGGGCGGTCCCTGCACGCTGTGCAGGGACCGTCCTGTCAGATCTCCGCTCCCCCCTATCGGGGATCAGATAAACACGGACCGTTTGTCAGTGTTCATCCGATCCGCTCTGCAGACGGATGGAAAAATAGGGTTTTCCTCCGTCTGCAGAATCGGACCACAGCGGAGGCGGACGATAGCGGGTGTCAGCGGGTGCTCATCCGCTGACACCCGCTATCCCATAGGGGTACATGTATGTCCATTTTTCATCCGAAAACGGATGGATGAAAAACGGACATACGGTCCGCACGTGTGAAAGGGGCCTAATGCTGACTTGGATTAACCCCTCACAAGAATGACAGCACGGCGAGGGCTCACGGCGGCTGTATCACATACACACACACACACACCTTGCATATCACAGGGGGCACATACAAACCATGCATATCACAGGGGGCACACACACCATGCATATCACGGGGCACACCATGCACAGCACAGGGGGCACACCATGCACATTACAGGGGGCACACCATGCACATTACAGGGGACACACCATGCACATTACAGGGGGCACAACATGCACATTACTAGGACACACCATGCATATTACAGGGGGCACAACATGCACATTACTGGGGACACGCCATGCACATTACAGGGGGCACACCACACACTGCACAGGGGGCACACCACGCATATCACAGGGGGCACACCAAGCACAGCACAGGGGGCACACCACGCACAGAACAGGGGGCACACCACGCACAGAACAGGGGGCACACCACGCACAGAACAGGGGGCACACCATGGATATGATGGAGGAGGGAGTGCACTGACCCCTTGTATGATGGATGGGGGGGGACACTGACCCCTGTATGATGATGGAGGAGGGGGGGCACTGCCCCCTCTTCCATCATACAGGGGTCAGTGCACCCCTCCTACACCATACAAGGGTCAGTGCCCCCCATCCATCATACAGGGGTCAATGCCCCCCCTCCATCATACAGGGGTCAGTGCAGCCCCTCCTCCACCATACAGGGGTCAGTGTCCCCCCCTCCATCTTACAGGGGTCAGTGCACCCCCTCCTCCACCGTACAGGGGTCAGTGTCCCCCTCCTCCTCCACCTTACAGGGGTCAGTGTCCCCCCCCCTCCACCTTACAGGGGTCAATGCCCCCGCCTCCTCCATCATACAGGGGTCAGTGCCCCCTCCTCTATCATACAGGGGTCAGTGCACCCCCTCCTCCACCATACAGGGGTCAGTGTCCCCCCCTCCATCATACAGGGGTCAATGCCCCCCTCCTCCTCCATCATACAGGCATCAGTGTCGTCACCCCCTCCATCATACAGGGGTCAGTGCACCCCCTCCTCCATCATACAGGGGTCAATGCCCCCTCCTCCTCCATCATACAGGGGTCAATGCCCCCTCCTCCTCCATCATACAGGGGTCAATGCCCCCTCCTCCTCCATCATACAGGGGTCAATGCCCCCTCCTCCTCCATCATACAGGGGTCAGTGCCCCCCCCTCCATCATACAGGGGTCAGTGTCCCCCCCCCCCAGCATACAGGGGTCATTGTCCAAAAACTTAATAGAAATAACCCCTTACATGACAGAGCAGGCCCACAGGATCGTGCCTTACATGACAGAGCTGGGGAGGGGATACCAATCTGCATGCTACAATCCTGTGTGCAGATCTGTATCCCATGAAAGATGGTATCCCCTCCCGCTCCTGTCATGCTGTGTGCCCAGCTACCCGCTACTGTCATCCTGTGTGCAGATCGAACTTTCCCTTTGTCTCATTCACACCATCTTTCATGGGATATCAATCTGCCCACAGGATGAATTAATCACTTGAATTCTGATTGTTTAGTGCTTATCTCCGGGGATTTCACAGGGGTTGGGATTCTGTTGGTGGGCAGTGGGGTGTGCGTTAGTTGGTGGGGGTGTTTGATTTGATGGGGGGTCTGTCAGTGGGGGGCAGGGGTCATTATTGGTGGGGTGGAGTTCTGGTAGTGGGAGCAGGCAGTAGTTGGTGGGGTGTAGTCAGTGGGGAGTGGGGGGGTGGATAATGGCGGCGCGGTAGTTGGGTGTAGGGGGGGTCTGGTAGTGGGGTGGGGAGTGGCAGTTGGGGAGTGGGGTGGGTAATGGTGGAGCGTCAGTTGGGGATAGGGGGGTCTGGTAGTGGGGCAGTAGTTTGTGGGGTGGGGTCAGTGGGGAGTGGCGGAGCGGTAGTTAGGGGGGGTTGAGGGTTGGTGGGCAGTAACGGAGCAGTAGTCCGAGGGGGGTCGGCCTGGAGTATGTCATCACATGTGGAGTTATGGGGGGTCAGATTTTCTCAGACTGCATTATGATGAGTTGGTATAGATGGGATACAGAATGTCATGGTCTGTATGGGTCATTCTGTGTTGTCATTAGTTGGGGGTGACGTGTATTAGTGGAAGGGGCTCACTCTGGTGTTTCAGTTGGATGGGGGTCAGTCTGAGGTGTCAGTCGTTTTTTTTTAGGGGGGTGTCAGGCTGGCTGTGGTGTAGGTATTCCAGTTTTGGGTATCAACAGGGTGTTAAGTCTGGGGTGTCAGTAGTTTGTAGTGGCTGTTGTCAGTCTGGGGAGTGGTGATCTATCAATCTGCTTAGCCAGCCACCATGAATTATTAATTTTTAGTTGTTTGGAGTAAGTATGTTTCCTCGCTCACTTACTGTACTTATATTTCAATGAAAAAATGTTTTCAAAACTTTTTGCCTTAGTGCGATAATTGTTTATCTCTGTGTTGGTGATTATTTTCTTTTCAGTATGTTATACAGAACAGACCCTTCTTTAGCGTTCATCAATGCACCTCAGTTTTTTATTGTTCTGCAATGTCATTCGTCGTTTGCGGTGCCATTTATAGCATTGAGGGTAAACGCGGAAAGTAGAACAAAACATTTGAAGCCCGTACTATTCAAGAGATATTGTATTTGAACATCCAGTTTTAAGGCGATATATGGCAATGTAAACCCCTGGCCCACCCATTTTTTAGCTAACAAGAGTTAATGAAGTATGTTACGACGTATTTATAATTTTTTTGCAGTTTCTGACTCTAATTTGTCTATTTCAGCTTCCCCATTAGTTTTGGATGTCACCATGCAGATCTGCAATTTTGTCATCAGCACATGACTACCAGTTGTTTATCCAGCTCACCTTTAAAATTTTCCACCCTTGTATCATCTGTCAGAAGATGGATTATCAATCAAGCTGACCTGGCCCACCCTTCCTTTTCATAGGCATAACCATTCTTTGTTATTGATTTTGGTCAGCTTGGTGTGGTATGGCAATCTTGTACTGCGCACAGTAGCAGGGCCACAGTGTGGGCCCTAAATGAGTCTGGATGCCCAAATTTAGCACAGAGGTAGGAGAGCTCTTCCTTTACTAACCCAACATTTTGCTGTTACTAGCCTGAATTTTCCCAATACCATTGGAAGTATGTGGCCTTCAGGGGGGGAAGGTGGAGAGGGTAGTGCTTGGTCCCACAGGAATCGTTAATCAACCATACCTGCAGAGCAGGGCTCTACAGTTCCTGTGTCCTGCTGTGTCTATCCAAAGTCTATCACCATTCGAGTACCCTTAAAGTTAAGCATTGGCCCTCTAAAATGTGTGTGACCCCCCTAGGGGTCCTATATTATCCCTCTGCAAAGTTTGGTTCCCTGTGTTTTGCCTACCATGGGGTCCTAAATGTAGGCTACCTTGGCCCGCTATGTTAATTTATGGCACAGTTGTGGTAGTGAACTTTGAGGGGCCACAGCTCTGGCCCCATACATGTCCAGGGCCTGGAGCTGTGGGGGGCCAGACTCGTTTGGTGCCTGAGCTGTGGTCTCAAAGTTCTCTACCATGACCGCATCTAAAGTAACATCACTAGTACAAGGTGGCAGAAAATTCTGGACAAAAGACACAGCTATACTACAGAAACCCTAGGGCCTACACATTTTTTTTGGCCTATGCCTAATTTAATTGGGGACAAGCATGGGGGTAGACTATGCCCCCCCATGGTCCATGGATTCTGGTGGGACCCAGTACTTTCTATTCAGTCTTGCTGCCAGAGCCCCACACGTTCTTTAAGGGCCACAGAAATAGTCAATCTGTAAATTTCAGGCTAGCAACCACATATATCTTGGGGTGGTAGATGTAGACCTCCCCTACCTCTGTTAAACATTTGGACTCATGGGCCACGAAAATGTTCCCTACTGTGACCACGCTGACAGTAATATGATTGGTCAGAGTAGCTGAACTTTAGGTCCCCACAGCAGCCAAAACAAAGGGCCCAGGGTCAAAAAACTTTGCAAAGATATTATACTACCCCCAGGACACAAATTTTTGTAGTCTGATGCGGCCTGCACCCCCTTTGCTAAAAATGCAGGTCATAAAATTCTGGATCCCCTCTATTTCTCCTCTGATTGTAATAATGCAGCCTGTGAAATTGTGCCCATCTTAATATCCCTGACCCCTACTGAAAGAACCAAAACTGACATCCCCCAGGCCAAACTATTGCCCCCTGCCCCTCGCTGACATACACCGCCCCATCACTATCCAATGATAGACCCCCACCCCTCAACTAACTACCCCTGCCCCCTCCACAGCGACCACCACCCACTAACTACTGACCACAAACCCTCACTGACAGACCACCCCATCCCCAAAAGTAATTGGCCCTCTCACCACTGACAATCCCCCACCCCTCAACTGTTAGGGCCTTTAGTCACTCCCTCTCCTAGGGAAATGTCACACACTTACCATCTGGGTAAAGCACACTTTTTCTGAACCAGAAGTGCACTTTATGTGAACTCAACATTTCAGATGTCAACTGCTGTGACATCAAAGTGAATGCAACTTGAAGGTGACTTTGAGGTTTTTAAAATTTTGTTATGGACAATTATAGCAATACAGAGTGTGACACAATTCATTTTTCATCTGCAATGATTTATTCTTCTTTTTTAGGTCTTTGTTGAACAGCCCTGTATGGTGCTTAGCAGTCTTGTCCCGACTAAGGCTGTCATGCCTAGTCTATGAATGATTTTACAGTCCGCACAAGTTCAATTCTCATGGCCAATTTGTTCTCGTGGCACATTATTTATAAACACGCCTAAAGCCCCATACACATGCTCGGATTATCCGAGGACCAGGTCCGTCGGATCATGTCCGTCGTACTTTGTCCGATGTTGGTTTTGCGTACACACGGTCGGACAAAGTTGTCGGAAAATCCGATCATTCTGAACGTGGTGACGTTTGTTGCCTACAACGGGACTACGTAGAGGCTAGTAGCCAATAGCTTTGGTCTTGTAATGTGATCTGAGCATGCGTAGCACTTTGTCCGTCGGAATTCGCTACACACGATCGGATTTGGTGTGATCGGACTTTGTTGTCAAAAAATCTATCCAGCAGGAGATAGGACTTTGTCCATCGGACAATCCGATGGAAACTGTCCGATGGTGCCTACACACGGTCGGAATTTCCAACAACATTGTCTGATAGGACAGAATCCATCGGAAAATCCGACCGTGTGTATGGGGCTTAAGAGTAATGTATTACATGCAGTGTGCTCACGAAGATGCAACTGCATTTTTTTAGGACATCAGCTGCAGAACCTATATTAATGTACGCAGTGTGTGGTTTGACAAGCCCCCTTCACTTTGAGGATCTTCTAGAGTAGACAGGTCCAATGCTGTGGGTCTGTGCTCCTCAGTGGCGTAGCGTGGGGGGGGGCAGGGGGTGCCGTGGTCATGGGCGCGACATTTAGGGGGGAGAAATTTCATGCCAGTAGTGTCACTACTGGCTGCCTCCTCCAAATTTTCAATTCCTGAGTCCCCTGATCTCTGGCTGCCATGTTTAATGTCCTGCGCCCTGTGAGTGGGCGTATGGGTGTCATGTGCGACGTGGGGCTGGCCTGTCCGCGATTGCCAAGCACTGGAAAGTGTGAGCTGCCGGGGGCCACTGTCTTCTCCTCCGCCTGTGCCTCTGGTGCGGCGCTGTGTGTGCAGCGGGGCTCGGTGGAGATGGGAGCATGGATGTGCAGCGTCTGTTAGCTGACCTACTGCCTGGCGGCGACACCATGGAGCGGGTGGATAGCGCTGGCCGGGCCTCCGAAGCAATTCTGCACACCCAGTACTGAGGAGAGTCCTGATGATGGTCGATGAAGCCAAGAAAAGAGCAGAGGTAAGGGGGAGGATGGATCTGCACCGAGCTGTGTGGAGGGGGGGGGGGGGTGAGTAGTGCAGGAAATAGGAGTCAGGTGGGCCTGTGTCAGGTAGGTGGCTCTGTGTATGTGTTGGGTAGGTCAGTGTAGGCGTCAGGAAGGGGGGGGGGGTCAGTATATGTGTCAGTCAGTCAGTATAGGTGTCAGTGTAGTGGTCAGGGTGTAGTGTAGTGGTCAGTGGTGTAGTGGTCAGTGGAGTGTGCAGTGGTCAGTGGTGTGTGCAGTGGTCAGTGGTGTGTGCAGTGGTCAGTGGTGTGTGCAGTGGTCAGTGGTGTGTGCAGTGGTCAGTGGTGTGTGCCGTGGTCAGTGGTGTGTGCCGTGGTCAATGGTGTGTGCCGTGGTCAGTGGTGTGTGCAGTGGTCAGTGGTGTGTGCAGTGGTCAGTGGTGTGTGCAGTGGTCAGTGGTGTGTGCAGTGTAGCGGCCAATGTAGAAATCGGGTAGGTTAGTGCAGTGGTCAGGTAGGTAAGTGTAATGGTCAGGCTAGGAATCATGTAGGTCCGTGTAGAGGTTAGTGTAGTGGTCAGTACTATTGTAGGAAGGGAAGGGACTCAGGAATTTCGAAAAGTCCACAGGTTAGGGGGTGCAAATTTCTTGCCTTGCCCTGGGCGCTGACAACCTACGCTACGCCACTGGTACTCCTGCAACCTCCTCTGCCACAAAAGGTGTCACAGAACATGTTATGGGAGTAGATTCTCTTTCATGTTCTTGATTTTACGGGTTAACAGGGTCCATCTCCTCTTCCTGCTGCTCTTGATCCTCTTCTTAAGCCGCATTCTTTTTACATCTCACTTGTGTTCTAAAAAATAAATAATTATTATTTTATAAGAAGCAATATACAAACGCAGTGTTCCTTTCCATTCACAAGATTGACAAATGCTATCTTACGGTTTGATTTGCAGTAGTGATCTCAAAAGTCAAAATTCCCAGGCATTGGCGTATGGGACAATTATTTTTCACCCAAACAGCTCCTTGCCTCCTGATTTGCTGAGACACACAGCGGTCGCCATTGCCTCATGCTACTATCAATCAAAATCAGTGGCTTCATGTCGGAATTGACACACAGACCAGCGACTTGGCTCGGGTGACCCCATAGCAAGCCGATTGCTGTGGGGGCACTATGCAGGAGGGAGGTGCCAGGAGCGCTAGCGATTGACCCGAGAAAAGGAGGATCGAGGCTGCTTTGTGAAAAACCACCGCACAGATCAGGCAAGTATGACATGCTTGTTTAAAAAAATAAATACATTTATAGCCCTATCACACTGAGCCGACCGGGCATCGGCGGTAAAAACACTGCCATTTTTAGCGACGCTTTACTGTTGTTTTTGCGCCGCTATTCGGCCACTAGCGGGGCGCTTGTAACCCCCCCTAGAGACCGAAAAAGGGTTAAAACCACCCGCAAAGCGCTGCTGCAGCAGCACTTTAGTGGCGGTATAGCCGCGCTGGCCCATTGATTTCAATGAGCAGAAGCGGTGGAGGAGCGATATACACACCGCTACAAAGACAGCGCTAGCTTGTAGCGTCTTGCCAGCGCACTGCTCCAGTGTGAAAGCCCTCCGAGCTTTCACACTGGAGAGACAGCAGTGGCTCTTTCAGGGCGCTTTGCAGGTGCTATTTTTAGCTCTATAGCGCCTGCAAAGCGCCCCAGTGTGAAAGGTGTCTTAGATTCACTTTGCTTTGGAGGTATTGCCGGCATTAGATATCAACACACACAAACCGAGCATCTGCCAAGCTTCCAAAAAGATTTATCCAAAAATGACCTAAGCACCAAAAACACACAAAAGCACGTGGAAGCGGTAGGCACTTTAATGTGTGTTAAAGTTGAAGCAAGTGTAAATGAGTCCTAAGAGGATCGAAGTTTTCCCAACCTTTTCATCAGATATTATTTAAAAACATATAAATGATATAGGACGTTACAAGCGTTTTACAACTGATATATAAATCAGACTGACTAGTAAATAAGGAATTTCACAACAGGTGAAATCTGGTATCCCCACACTTAAGCCAGGTACAGACGGGTCAGTTGTGACAGACTAAGCCCTGCACTAATGATACCCCATGCCCCCCCCCCCTCAACTAGCACCAACTAACACACCTCCACCACCCCAAGACTGTCAAAACCCAATGCTGATATAATGATTTGATATCACTGCACTGTACAGTATAGTGCAGGCAGTTATATTCTGTCTATTTCCCACCCTCTATAACTACTATGCTGATAATGCATCCTGACAATTCTGCCCCCCACCAACAGACCACAACTGTCCACCCAGTGACATCCTATAGGCCAGTGATCCAAAATCTTTTTGGCACTGGGGACAAGTAATTTGTAATTTGTCTGGGCAATGGCTGATGTTTGTTCTTCAATCATCACAACACCATAGTCGATATGGTGTCAGAATGATTGAAGCGTACTGTTTATGATAATACATTGTAATATAAAATTAAACAGCTCCAACTCACCATAATGCAGAATCAGTGGGAATCAGGAGCATGTCACTTGCCACCATCGCCTGACACCAAATGCAGCAAAAATGTAGCTTGTCACTTGCTACTGTCGATGTTCATCACTATCCTGGGACCAGATGCAGCTTCCTCTGTAACCTGCCAGCAAAAACACCAGATGCAGCTTGTAACTTTACGAACAATTTGTAAAGGTTTTATGCAGTGAAAACACTTACATGGATCCCTGTTCTCGCAGCCTCTAGACCGTGGTATGGCATCTGGAGCATCTCACATTCAAGAGTGGGGAAACCGGTGTTCTGCCAAAAACGCCAACTTGACAAAATCTCCAACACCTTCTCATCCGGTGACTCTCCAGCAGCAATAATTGGAGTTTTTGATGAGTTGCGGTTTTCACAGACCACGTGTAGCCACTACACGCTATAATGACTGTACATTGCTTGAAACGCCCACTACTCACTTTCAACAAGGCAGCAACAACTTTTTTCCTCCTTACCCAGTGTTCTGTTAAAAGCGGCAACTGATCGTGGAGCAACTCATTGAAATCTCCAATTATTGCTGCTGGAGAGTCATCAGAAATTTTTTTTCGTTGGAGATTTTGAGGAGTTGTAGTTTTCTGCATAACACTGGCACATGCACATTAGCTATACTACCGTTTTATGACGGTAAGAAGACAGAACAGTGGTGATGCAGGGCGGGGAGAGACCATAATGTGATCTCTCTGCTTGCCTACCGCACATTTTCAGTGCAGTCTTCGCTGGCCCAATGACAATAGGGCATGGACTGGTACTGGGGACACCTGCTCTACACCAAACTAATGTCCCCTGCCCCTGCGTGGTGTGCCCCCTGTGCTGTGCGTGTCGTGCCCCCTGTGCTGTGCGTGTCGTGCCCCCTGTGCTGTGCGTGTCGTGCCCCCTGTGCTGTGCGTGTCGTGCCCCCTGTGCTGTGCGTGTCGTGCCCCCTGTGCTGTGCGTGTCGTGCCCCCTGTGCTGTGCATGGTGTGCCCCCTGTGCTGTGCATGGTGTGCCCCCTGTGATATGCATGGTGTGTGTGCCCCCTGTGATATGCAAGGTGTGTGTGTATGTGATACAGCCTGTGTCCGCCACCGTGAGCCCTCGCCGTGCTGTCATTCTTGTGAGGGGTTAATCCGAGTCAGCTTTACTCGTTTTGAGCAGCTCTGCGCTCGGTTTCTTTTGACTGAAACCGGCGCATGCGCAGTAGCGTCAGGGGATAGTGCCTTCCACGGGGTAGTGGATTTCATGCTACACCGTTTTTATATTTTGTTAATAAACTTTGCAAACAGGTAATTTTTTTTCTTCATTGATGTACGCTGATGATGCTACACTGATGGGCACTGATAGGTGGCACTGGTGGGCACTGATTGGTGGCATTGGTGGGCACTGGGCAGCACTGAAGGGCATTGATAGGTGGCACTGATCGGCACTGGAAGGGGACACTGATGAGGCACTGATTGGCACCAATGGTGGGCATTGATAGGTGGCACTGATTGCTGGCACTTACTACTGTGGGCACTGATTTGTGGCACTGGCAGGCAGTACTTTTGGGCACATATGAGGCGGCTTTGGGACCGATGTCCCTTCAAGCAGAAGCCGGCAATTGGCTGTCAGCATGAGAAAGGAAAAAAAGAAATCTAATCCTCTGTTTACATCATGTGATCAGCTGTCATTGGCTGACAGCTGATCACATGGTAAGGGGCCGGGATCGACCCCTTACTCGGAGCTGTGATCAACCGAGTCTCATTGACTCAGGCGATCACATCGCGCGCCCCCTTCAGGGGGCGTGGCCAGCTTGCAAAGGGGAGAACGTCAATAGACGGCCTCCCGGCAAAGCGGATCCACGCTGTATTCGTCATTCGGCTATATCACGGATCTGAACAAGTTAAAGCCCCAATTTTTAAACCCCCTCTAACGTGCACTGGCAGTCTATTGTTCTTTATACCCTGTGAATTCCTCCATTCAGGTTTCTTATTGTTGCCAGTTTTGGTACAGGGGGGCACTAATCCAGTGCTTCAATGGCACCCCAACATCTCCGGTCCCTTACCACCCCCCTGTAATGATGTCAGTCCTCTTCTCACTCCTGAGTAGTGTGATGGCAGCTCCAAAATCCTTCATCTCCACAGTAGCCGCTGTCAGTGTCTCTACACCCTCACCTTCCCTGTCTGTGTGGGCAGGTGGGGCTCTACCCTGTGAGTCAGTGTGTGGGCATCTATATATGTGAGAAATGGGGGGGGGGGGGGGGGGTGTACTAAAGCTAGAGAGTGCAAAATCTGATGCAGATCTGCATAGAAATCAGCTTGCAGGTTTTATTGTCAAACCTCAATTGAACAAGCTGAAGTTAGAAGCTGATTGGCTACCGTGCACAGCTGCACCAGATTCTGAGTGCACCAGTTTTAGTAAATCTCCCCCAAGGTCTTTAGACTGTAAGCTCTCTCAAGGATAAGCTCAGCATTGGTACCATGTTACTAAGGGCCCTTTCACACGGGCTTTCTGATCAGGTCCATCTGTCAGTTTTTCAGGCGGACCTGATCAGACACTCCATTCACCCCTATGGGGCAGCTGATGTCAGTGGTGACATGTCTGCTGACATCCACTGCTATCCGATCTGATCCTGTCTGCCAAATACAGACGGATGGTGACCCTATTTTCCATCTGTCTGGCGGATGAGATTGGATGAAAACGGACAGACAGTACGCTTTTATCCGATCTCCCCATAGAGGAGAGCAGGACTCTGACAGGTCCATCTCTGCACAGTGAGTGGAGATGGACTTGTGATCCGTCTGCTCAGTGGGGGATCAACAGAGCGATCTCCCGCTGAGCAAGTGGAGTCCATCAAACAGGCAAGCCCGTGTGAAATGAGCCTCAGGGCACTTTCACACTCAGAGTGCTCGAACGTCGACGGTAAAGCGCCGCTATATTTAGCAGCGCTTTGCTGTTGTTTTCGCAAAATTTTTCCCTACAATAACTTTAAAGCAGTAATAAACCCAAAACCAAAAATGTAATATATTGCAGCTTACCAATCAGATGTGGTGGCTGCATTTGTTTTCTTCCCCTCTGTTTTCACCTAATGATCTGGCCAGTAACACACTTCATGTAGAAACCCCTTCGTGCCGAGCGTACGCAGATATGCGGCCTCGAGTTTCGGGGGTTATACCGGGATGATGCCCGCAGCTGCAAGCATCATCCCGGTACCATTTTTTAGAGCGGGTGATCCGCTTTCCAGGGATAACAACCAATGCGGCTAAAAGCAGCTCGATTGTTATCCCGGAGGAGCGGACATCCCCCCCCCGTGCCGCATTGAACGTCCGAGAGACCCGATCCACGATCCGCCCTATCCGGCGGCTAGAGACAGACTGGCACGAAGCCCAAAACGGCTTCATTCCAGTCTCCTTAATGTATACACGGAAGCGACGTCACAATTTCACTTCCGTTTTACTCGGCTGCCAATGGAGCCGGAACTAAGAAAAATATACAGTATTCAGAATCGCTGCTTTCGGCAATCTGAATACTTTGAAGTGCAAAGACCCCCGATCCCTCCATAAAGAGTACCTGTCACCACCTATTAGGCCCCTTTCACACTGGGGCGGGAGCCGCGGCAACGGTAAAGCAGCGCTATATTTAGCGCTGCTTTACCGTCGTTTTAGCCGCGGTATTCGGCCGAAAAAGGGTTAAAATCCCCCGCAAAGCGCCGCCGTCCTGCTAGCGCACTGCTCCGGTGTGAAAGCCCGCCGGCTTTCACACTGGAGTGAATGGGGCCGTTTTTTTCAGGCGGTATACAGTCGATATATTTAGCGCTGTACCGCCTGAAAACCGCCCAGTGTGAAAGGGGCCTTACTGTCACAAGGGATGTTTACAAAACACAATTTAATAATATAGACATAAATAAAAAAAAAAAAAAGAAAAAGTTTAAAGCGTCCCCACGAGCTTGCGAAGCAAAGAAATCGCATATGGTCGCGCCCGCATATGTAAACGGTATTCAAATCACACATGTGAGGTATTGCTGCAATCGTGACAATTCTAACTCTAACCTGGTAACCGTAAAAAAAAAAAAAATTTAAAGCGTCACCTATGGAGGTTTTAGGTACCGTATTATGTCGCCATTCCACGAGTGCATGCAATTATAAAGCGCGACATGTTTGGTATGTATTTACTCGGCGTAACATCATTTTTCACATTATAGAAAAAAATTGGGCTAACTTTATTGTTTCGTTTTTTAAAAAATTCAAGAAAGTGTCCCTTTTCCCAAAAAGTTGTGTTTAAAACACTGCTGCACAAATACTGTGTGACATAAAATATTGCAACAATCGCCATTTTATTCTCTAGATTCTCTGCTAAAATATATATATATATATATATATATATATATATATATATATAAATGTTTGGGGGTTCTAAGTAATTTTCGAGAAAAAAATACGTATTTTAACTTGTAAACACCAAATGTCAGAAATAGGTGTAAAAGGGATAAGAGGGATACCACTCTGGATAAAAGAGCACCGAGCGTGAGGGGAGTGTTAAGCCCGGTACACACGTTACGTTTTTTTGGCCATCCCAGCTGGCTTAACAAAAAAAATAAAAACTGAGGAGCCCACCAGGAGGCAGCTGTACCAACGATGCAATGTTAGTACATCGATCTCCCCGCTGAATTTTTCAGCTCTGACAGGGGGACTGCTCCCCCACCAGAACACACACCGGTCAGCACTCGCAGCCATTGGCTGAGGGCGCTGATCGGATGCCAATCCACTGCTGGTTTTCCAACAAGCTTGTTTGACAGAAGCCAGCCGAGAGACCAGCTTCTATCAACCAAGGAGCCGTACACACGGGCCGAATGTCATCCAGTATCTACTGTACCGGCTATTTTCAGCCAATATTTGGCCCATGTGTACCGGGTTTAGTCATACTAGCAGATTTAGATATACTAACAAATTGAAGCCAAACTCCACCTCACACTGCATTTATACAATCAGTTACAACGACAGATTTTTTTTTCATTTTGGGATAAAAGTTTTACATTAATAAAAGCTAATCATTGTCAGTGTTAAATGGTTAATCTCAAAGCTCCCACCTGCTAAATTTGCAGTACAGCTTGTTCTTATCAAAAACAACAGACTTACTGGCCAGATCACCAGATGAAAATAAAGGAAAGAAAGCCAAAGAATAAAAAAAAAAATGGAACTTCCGCTTATCGGATACCCCCCCCCCCCCTAATCACTTTTGTCAAAAACATTAAAGTGGTTCTAAAGCTTCAAGGTTTTCTACCTTAATGCATTCTATGCTCTGCTGGAGGAGGAGAGAGCGGGGGGAGTGTAAGCTCTTTGTGTCTTATGGACGTATAGAGCAGCGGCTCAGGAGCGAGCATGCAGCAAAAAGGGGTTGTAAAGTCTTGAGGTTTTTCACTTTAATGCAATAAAGTGAAAAACCTGTGCTGCAGCTTCCCCCCAGAGCCCCCCTTTTACTTACCTGAACCCGTTCGTTCCAGCGTCGAGGACGAGCCCAGCAGCTCCAACCGCTGTCTCTGGTCCTCATTGGATAGATTGATGGCAGCGGGAGCCATTGGCTCCCATTGCTGTCAATCAAATGCAGTGACACTGGAGCAGGGGGGTGGGGCCGAGTCCTGCTTTGTGTGTCAATGGACCCAGCATCAGGACTCGGGAGCACATCAGGCATCAGGACTGAAATGCGGCTCTCCGTGGGGGCACTCGAGGAGGAGGAGCCAGGAGCACCACCCGGGCACCCCAGAAGAGGAGGATCGGAACCACTCTGTTGAAAACCCTTGCGCAGAGGAAGCAAGTATGACATGTTTTGTTATTTTTATTTTTTAAATGAACCTTTTCAAATCACTTTAACTGTCCCCAATCCATCTCCTGATAGAACAGAGCCTTGGGGACACTCTGCACATGCTCAGCTTGGTGTGTATTTCTAATAAGGATAAGCTTGGGCGTGTTCGAAGCTCCACGTCCCCGAGCCCGCCAGGAAGCGTATCGCTAATCACAGGTACTGAGACGTTTTCCCGGTCCGCAGATGCAGAGATCGGGAAATGTCTCAGAGCCTGCGAATGGCGCTGTCAGCTTCCTGGCGGGCTCTGGCATGTGGAGCTGTGAACATGCCTGAGCTCATCCTTAATTTCTAGTTTTTGAGTTTTTTTTTCTTGAGTGTGCATGTGATCAGCACAGGGCCAATCAGCACAGAGTCCAGACAGAGGGTCAGGGGTCCTGCAGCCTCATAGGACACTCGAGGGAGAATGAAAACTCCTCCTCCAGGCTTTAACTAGGCACTGATAGAAGTCACAAGACTGCTAAATACTGCTGATAAGAAAATGTATTTAGCGGTTTATATTTACTAAAAATAATTGCATTTCCATGTTCTGTGGAAAGCCCGATATAGTGAATGCAGAGTCCTGGGTAGTAACAGTCTGGTACACATGATGAGAATATCAGACAAATGATTGGCTGTCTTTCTGTTTGTCTTTTGCAAGCTAGTCTCATATAGATAACAAATAGGTTACTAGAGTTGTGAAAAGTCTCATAACACAGGGTACAACTTCCCGCGATGATGTCATGTATTCCTTCATTTCCAAGCATGTACGGTCTCGGTCACTCGATTCTTTACAGAGAAATACTATACGGATTAAACAAAAGTCGTTTGTTCTGGTATTGTACGAGAAAAATGCTTGTGTTTTTCCCTTCGGCTAATTTTGTATGAACGGTCGCGATTGGCTCTCGAAAGCTGCGTACTAATATTTAGAAGGGACGATCAGATTATTCTACGATCGCTCCCAAAGCGGTATTAGTCGTCCGATTTTCTCATTGTGTGTACCAGGGATTAGGATTGCTTGGTGATGAAGGGGTTAAAGCATATATACTAAACGTTTTGCTATATATGTAGATCTGACTTCCCTAATTTTGGAACTTCCTGGAAATAATTGGGCAGACTTCAGAGATGACACAGTAAGCAGCAGAAGCACTACAAGTAACAGCAGAGCATGCCTGTAGGGTAGAGCCCACCTCACAGACAGCACAGGGGGAGATCACACGTGATCTATGCTCGCTCACCTCGGCTCTCTCACCATCTCCTTCCTCCAGATAATGTCAGGGCCGCTGATAGGGCAGTACAACCAGCCCTGGTGTACTGGGCCCGGCCCCATCAGCTCAGCAAGGGGGGCCTGGGAAGCATTATAGTTAATTTCTGACAGAATAAATTAAAATGTTTTACTAACCCCCCCCCCCTGCTCCTACTTGCTTTCCAGGGTGTACTTACATAATCCTGGGCCCCATTAGGACAACAGAGGGGCCCAGGAAGTGAAATCACTGAAGGGACTTTATTTCCATTTTCGGGGGGCGTAGGCAGATAAAGCAGTGTCGCATATGCGCTGCATATGTTTTAGTTCCGGTGTTCTATCACCAAGTGTCCGGCTGTCACTAGGTGTCCGAAGTCTACTGCGCATGCGCAGCGCATGCGCAGTCCGGATCCAGAAGATTTTCGGAAATTGTCGGAAGATGAGCGGCGCCTGCGCCGTGAGTCGAGGAGAAGCCCCCACCATCCAAGCGGACATAGGGTTAGTGAAATTGAGAGGGCCCCTCGCGGGCTCGCTTCGCTCGCCACGCATCGGGCACGGCCTCGCTGCGCTCGGCACTTTTATATTCTAACTATATGTCCACTGGGATGGTGGGGCTTGAAAGTGGACTCACGGCGCAGGCGCCGTTCATCCTCGGCAATTTTCGGAATATGGGCGTCCTGTGTACTGCGCATGCGCAGTACACCTCGGACACTTGGTGATGGGGGACGGATAGTGATACAACACCGGCCGCGGCTGCCCTCTGCTTGTACCATCCCCGGCGGAGTGATTCATGTGTACAGCGCTCCCTCAGTAAGTGCTGTGGCTGAGTGAGAGACGGGCAAGTGGCTGAGAGGATGCAGGAAACCTAATCTGGCAGCGGTGCACAGCTACAGGCAAGGGGCGGCACACAGTCACACTAACTACCATGGAAAGAAGGTACAGCCCCTGACTGCCCACTGTGTTTGTGATTATCGTCATTATGATGATCACAGCACTTTAGATCCTCTATTGCTCTTCCACAGTGTCACATGGCTATTGGGTCTGAGTGCGTACAGACTGTACGGTCATAACAAAGTCAGCACCCAATAGCCATGTGACACTGTGGAAGAGCAATAGAGGATCTAAAGTGCTGTGATTATCATAATGACAATAATCATAAGCATGGGATGCTACTTTACACTTGCTACTTGTTTGGATGGAAGCTGAGCTGCATTTTTTTAACCAACCCCCCCCCCCCCCTCCCCCCGATTTTTTTCTGATGCTGGGAGTGTGGTCAATCTTCCTTCCACATTGTTGTGAGTAAATTTCTATTTGGCCACCCATGGAGAGATCACAAGTCCTGTATGCAGATGCAAACTGAACAGACCTGGAAGTCAGAACGCTGACATCTGTCCCATTTAGCTCCAATTCAGCAGAGAATCCACTCACTGATCCCTTGCTGTGTGGAGAAGCACTGTTTGAAAGAACCCACATGCTGGAAAGGTAGGGGGTGGGGTAAGTAAATATGCTGCAACCACAATGCTTTTTGCAAAGCAACAACTGTCCCCACACTGTAACCACCCACCATGTTCCCTGCTGAGCATGATACTTTTCAACTACTGTCAGGTTTTTTAAGTGGTTAAAACAGGTGGTGAGGAGGTGATACAATGCCTATTCACCACCAGCCAAATGCTGTCTGAAGAGCAATCTGCATGCAGATGACACTTCAGAGAGCAATGCTAGTGTGAATTGAGCTTGTATAGATTTTAAATCATTATTGGAGTGCATGCTTCTGCTGATTTAAAGGTATAATATATGTGCCTTAAGGCTTAAGGAAAATTGATTCCTTAAAGTCAGCTGCAGCACTCTCATTCGCTAGCAGGAATGGGCTCAGTTTGGACAGAGATAAATATACCTTTAAAATATCACTTTTTCGAGGCAGGGTCAAGGGTGGGGTTGGGGGGCCCCATCAGGTAGGCTGTACGGGGCCCCATGATTTCTAACAGCGGCCCTGGATAATGTCACAAATCCCATCCAACTACCGGTGTTGTGCAACAGGTGTTGTGCCGAGAATGGTTCCCCCCTCGATATCGGTTTCCCCTGGCCCTCGGCTCAGATCGGAACTCCGCCTGTCCAGCCCTCTGCACTGCTGTTCCGCCTCCTCTACCCCGAATGCAGATCACACTTCTACTGTCCCCGCCCCCGTGCGCGTGCCCGTCCCCTGTACAATATTATTAGTCCATCTACGAACACATATCTATATGTATTTTTACTCCTTCCATATCTAAATACTCATATATATATATATATATATATATATATATATATATATATATATATATATATATATATATATATATATATATATATCAATATCATATATATATATATATATATATATATATAGTACAATATTATTACTCCTTCCACATTATATGTATGTGTGTATATATATATATATATATATATATATATAAATATAAATATAATTATTCCTTCCATATATATATATATATATATATATATATATAATAAATATAAAAAAAACATAAATATATATATAAAATTACTCCTTTCATATATATATAGTACAATATCACTCCTTCCACATTATATATATATATATATATATATATATATATATATATATATATATATATATGTATATTATATATCTATACAATTACTCCATATATATAGTACAATATTATTACTCCTTTCACATATATATATATAACGTGAAAGGAGTAATACTATTGTACTATAGGGATGAGCCGAACACCCCCGGGTTCGGTTCGCACCAGAACCTTCGAACGGACCGAAAGTTTGCGCAAATTTTCGAACCCTATTCGTTACAATGGACGCGAACGTTCGAAATCAAAATTGCGAATTACAACGGCCAATATGCATGTTAATGTCATAAAACAGGTTTGGGGACCCGGGTCCTGCCCCAGGGGACATATATCAATGCAAAAAGAACTTTTAAAAACTAACGTTTTTTCGGGAGCAGTCATTTTAATGATGCATACAGTGAAAAAAAAAAAAGTGACATTTTCCTTTAAATATGGTACCTGGGGGGTGTCTAAAGTATGCCTGTGAAGTGGCATGTGTTTCCCGTGTTTAGAACTGTCCTTGCACAAAATGACATTTGTAAAGGAAAAAAAGAAGCCATTTAAAACCACTTGCGGCTTTAATGTCATGTCTTGTCCTGGCCGCCATATGGCTGAAAATCCTTGAGAAAAATGGCATGGCTACCCCATCACCCCCCCCCACCCCCCCCTTTGGGTCTTGTATGGATATTAAGGGGGACCCCGCACCCAAAATAAAACCCTATACCTACAACCCTATATACTCTGAACAGCAGTATATAGGTGGTGCAAACAAGACACGGACTGTAGGTTTGTTCTTAAGTAGAATCTGAACAGGTACATTATGAAGTGTAGCTCCATCCCAAAAAAATCTATTTTTAAGCTTTTTGGAGAACATAGGGAGGGGTTATCACCCCTGTAACATTTGCTGTCTTTGCACATCTGTTCAGAACATTTCACCTCACTTTCCGTCCCAATGACAAATGTTTTTGGAAAAGTGGGGTTTTAATTGAAACAAGGATTGGTGATAAAGCATCAGTAGAGAGGAGATACCTTTTTCCCAAATTAAATCTAACAGGATAGAATTTCCCTTCCTAGGGGTAGATTTCCTCTCACTTCCTGTTTTCTCTTTCCGTTTGCAAGTAGGAGTCGTTTGTAAGTTGGATGTTTGAAAGTAGGGGCCTGGCGTATATACTCTGCAGAAATTTGCCCTATTAGATGTTGGTGTAGCCACAACACTGTAAGCCCTCACAGTTACTCTTGGTGGGCACAGGAATGGGCCCTGCTGTGAGTTATTAGATCAAGATTTGTACTTGCATGCACCTGTTGAACCGGGCAGAAAATTTGTGGTGGTGGATGGTGTTGCCACAAGACTGTAAGCCCTCTGTCATGGTTATGCAGTAATCTTTCCCTGTTTGCTTACCTCTCCTCATGTGTTCCAACTAAGAGGCCAGCCACTCTCACCTGGTGGGTTTTATAACCTCTCCTCTAAGCATGGCTCCACCCCAGGCCCTATCAGGGAACCCTATATTAACCCGTGCACTGCAAGCCAGTGGTGCTGATCAACCATTGTGTATCCGTGGTGTGTTTGGCTTCCTGGTTCCTGCTTGTCGTGTGCTCTAGGTTTGTCTCTGTTACCGACCTTGCCCTGTTCTCAACGATTCTGGTCTGCTTGTGATCTTTACCCTTTGGCATGTCCCTGACCATTCCTGTCTGCCTGTGACCCTGAACCTTTGGTGTGTACTCTGTTGTTCCTGTTTACCCTGACCTCTGCCTTATCCCCTTACTATCCTTGTCGTTCCAGCCTGCTGCTTCCTTCTACTGTGAGCCTGAGCTGTGAGACCCTGGGGGTCGCGACCTGGAGCCAGACTGCAGCGAAGTCCATCCTCACCACTAGAGGCTCTGGCGAACACCTGCTGGCTCTTAGACTCCGCGCCCTGGGGAATCTATGCTCTAGTTCCCACTGGGATCTGTTAGTGATCCAGTAGACCTGTGTCCTGAATCTCCCTGGGTACAATCTGCAGCAGTCAGTCCTAAGGTCCACTACCTAGCAGTGCACTTCCAATTCCTACTGAGTGCACCTGTCACCTCTCAGGTGACCTGACACCCTCACAGTTACTCTTGGTGGGCGCAGGAATGGGCCCTGCTGTGAGTTATTAGATCAAGATTTGTAATTGCATGCACCTGTTGAACAGGGCAGAAAAATTGGGCCTTTGGTGGTGGATGGTGTTGCCACAAGACTGTAAGCCCTCAGTTACTCTTGGTGGGCGCAGGAATGGGCCCTGCTGTGAGTTTAGATCAAGATTTGTAATTGCATGCACTGTTGAACAGGGCAGAAAAATTGGGCCTTTGGTGGTGGACGGTGTTGCCACAAGACTGTAGGCCCTCATAGTTACTCTTGGTGGGTGCAGGAATGGGCCCTGCTGTGAACTATTAGATCAAGATTTGTAATTACACGCCCCTGTTAAACAGGGGCTGAAAAATTGTGCCTTAGGCATTGGTGCTGGTGCCACAACACTGCAACCCCTCACAGATACTGTACTCTGAGCACAGCAATGAGACCTGTTGCAAAGCATTGCCTAAAAATTGTAATTACACGCCCCAACAGGGGCTGAAAAATTGTGCCTTAGGCACTGGTGCTGGTGCCACAACACTGCAACCCCTCACAGATACTGTACTTGGAGCACAGCAGTCACACCTGTTGCGAAGCATTTTTTTTAAAAAATTGTAATTACACACCCCTGTTATACAGGGGCTGAAAAATTGTGCCTTAGGCACTGGTGTGGTGGCATGGATCATTGAGGAGGAGGAAGAGGATAGTCAGTGAACATAACAGGACAGTCACTCAGCATCAGCATAGGCAGTCTTGAAGGGATGTGACATTATAAATTATTCAGTTATATCCGCTTCAGGTGCCTGGTAGCTGGTGGTGATCCAAGACTGATTCATTTTTATGAAGGTCAGTCGATCAACCGAGTCGGTGGACAGGCGCACCCTGTGATCGGTGACAAATCCTCCAGCAGCACTGAATGTGCGTTCCGAAAGAACGCTGGATGCAGGACAGGCCAGTAGCTCAATTGCATACTGTGCAAGCTCTTGCCAGTGATCCATCCTCAGGACCCAGTAAGCCAGAGGATTTTCGGTGGGAAAGGTGTCCAAGTCTGACCTTGCCCCTAGGTATTCCTGCACCATGTATATCAGACGCTGGCGATGGTTGCTGGAACCGATCATACCTTGGGGCTGCGGACTAAAAAATTGTCTGAACGCATCGGTCAGACGTCCACCTTCCCCACCGCTCCTTCTGCTACTGACCGAAGCCTCAGCAACTTGTCGTCCAGGACCAGGAGTTTGTAACCTCCCAGTTCCTGGGAACGCGTTGCACAGACCTTTCTGCAAGGCCTCCCTGGGATGTCTCATCCTCTGCTCCCTCTGCGACGGCAAGATAAGGTCCGCAACCTTACCCTTGTACCGTGGATGAAGGAGAGTGGCCAGCCAGTAATGGTCCCTCTCCTTGATCCAAAGAACACGAGGATCCTTCCGCAGGCTTTGCAGGATCAGGGAGGCCATGCTACGTAGGTTAGCTGAGGCATTCGGTCCGGAGTCTTCTGGGTCACTGAGGATGACATGATCGCCAGCCACCTCCTCCCAGCCAAGTACAAGTCCACTGGTTTGTTGGGACTGTACATCATCCCTAAAAGACTGCTGATGCTGAGTGCCAGGCTCCACCTCCATGCTCACACAATCCTCCTCCTCATCCTCTTCCTGTGTGATGGGTGGGACAGAAGGAACACTGTCTGGATAAAGGGGGGCCTTGAGAGGCAAGGAAGTCCTTCTCTTCCTGCCTCTGTTCTGCCTCAAGTGCCCTGTCCATTATCCCACGCAGCGTATGCTCCAACAGGTGGACAAGAGGTACAGTGTAACTGATGCATGCACTGTCACTGCTCACCATCCTCGTGGCCTCCTCAAATGGTGAGAGGACAGTGCATGCATCCCTGATCATGCTCCACTGGCGTGGGGAAAAAAAGCCAAGCTCCCCTGACCCTGTCCTGGTGCCGTACTCACAAAGGTACTCATTGATGGCCCTCTGCTGCGTGTGCAGTCGCTGCAGCATGGCCAACGTTGAGTTCCACCTGGTGGGCATGTCACATATTAGGCGGTTCTTGGGCAGGTTCAGCTTCTTTTGCAGCTCAGTCAGCCGAGCACTGGCATTATAAGATCGGCGGAAATGCACACAGACTTTCCTGGCCTGCCTCAGGACATCCTGTAAGCCTGGGTACCTGCCCAAGAACCGCTGCACCACCAGGTTGAGGACGTGAGCCATACAGGGCACATGGGTGAGCTGCCCCTGTCGCAGGGCGGAGAGGAGGTTGGTGCCATTGTCAGAAACCACCATTCCTGGCTTAAGCTGGCGTGGCGTCAACCACCTCTCGGCCTGCCCCTGCAGAGCTGCCAGAACCTCTGCCCCAGTGTGGCTCCTGTCCCCCAAACACACCAGCGCAAGCACGGCATGGCATGTTTTTGCCTGTGTACTGGCGTAGCCCCTTGTATGCCTACGGAGCACCGCTGGCTCCGAGGACAGCGCACTGGAGGAAGAAGAGGAGGGGGTGGAGGAGAGAGGTGTGTCACAACCAGTAGTAGCATTTTGGAGGCGTGGTGGCGGAACAACCTCCAACACTACTGCACCTTGTCCTGCATCCCTCCCAGCTGCTAATAGAGTGACCCAATGGCCCGTGAAAGAAAGATAACGTCCCTGTCCCTGCCTGCTGGACCATGAGTCAGCGGTAATATGCACCTTACCGCTGACCGCCCTGTCCAGCGAGGCATGGACATTGCCTTCCACATGCCAGTAGAGAGACGGAATCGCCTTCCGTGAGAAAAAGTGGCGTTTGGGAACCTGAGGAACCGCACATTGAACAAACTCACGGAAGGGGGCCGAGTCTACCAACTGAAAAGGCAGCAGTTGAAGTGCTAGCAATTTAGCCAAGCTAGCATTCAACCGCTGGGCATGTGGATGGCTGGGAGTATACTACTTTCGACGGTCCAGCAGCTGGGGCAGGGAAATTTGCCTGCTACAATCGGACGTCGGTGTACTGCAAGTACTTGGTTGTGACACACCTAATTCTACACCTTCAGTCCTCTCAGAGCAGCTTTCAGAGAGGACTGAAGATATAGTGGGGATGGAGATTCCAGCTGATGAGGAGCAAGGAGAGGTCCGCTTTGTTCTTTGGTGTGGGTCTTTTATGTGTGCTTGCCAACGAGCTGCATGGCAGGTCGACATATGTCTGCTCATGCTTGTGGTGCCTAAGCGGATGTTTTGGCCACGCGAGATACGCTTGAGACAAATATTGCAAATAGCAGTGGTGCGATCTGATGCACTCGTCTCAAAAAAGGCCCACACCAAAGAACTTTTGTGATAACGTGCAGAGGCAGCGCCCTGCACAGGCGGAGCTCTGCGGTGTGATACAGTTGCTGTGCTGGCCTCCAGGGGGCATCCTGCCTCGTTGGACATGTGACGCCGCATCCTCCTCCTCCCTCCCTTCAGGCACCCACGCGGAGTCAGTGACCACATCAACCCCTCCCTCTTCACCACTAGAGCAAACCTGGCAGTAAGCTGCAGCTGGTGGAACAGTACTGCCAGATTGCTGTCCTTCAGCATTCCCTCTCTCTGCGCGCACACTACTGCCTTCCTCAAGCTGGGTATCATCATCCGAGCCTTCGAATTGTTGGGCATCCTCCTGGAGCATGTACCCAACACTGTGCTCAAACAGTTCGGGGGACTCCTCAGGAGGACATGGTGGGTCTAGGGAAGGGGTGGCTGATGATGCCATTGAGTACGCATTGGCAGCTGCTCTGCCAGTACCCTGAGCCTGGGTGAGAGAGGATGAGGAGGGCTTGGTCATCCATTCTACCAAGCCTTCAGCATGATGCGGCTCCACATGTCCAGCTGCCGAAAACAAAGACAAGCGTGTCCCATGGCCACGTGCTGATGACGATGCACGACCACGTCCACGGCCAGCACTGTTGTCTCTAGAAACAGAGCCTGCTTGCCCTGTGTTCTTGCCTCGGCACGGTCTGCCTCTCCTTGGTGGTCTTCCAGCCATTGTAGTCGGTAGTGTATATAGTATAAAAAATAGAGCTCCTATGTGTGCTCACAACACACTGTAGGTCCTATGGGTGCTGACACTAACACACTATAGGTACTATGTGTGCTGCTGACAAGAAAATATAGGAGCTTTGTGTGCTGTCACTAACACACTAGAAGTCCTATGGGTGCTGCTGACACAAAGACACTATACGTACTATATGTGTGCTGCAGACAAGAAAATATAGGAGCTCTGTGTGCTGCCACTAACACACTAGAAGTCCTATGGGTGCTGCTGACACAAAGACACTATACGTACTATATGTGTGCTGCAGACAAGAAAATATAGGAGCTCTGTGTGCTGCCACTAACACACTAGAAGTCATATGGGTGCTGCTGACACAAAGACACTATACGTACTATTGGTGTGCTGCTGACAAGAAAATATAGGAGCTCTGTGTGCTGCCACTAACACACTAGAAGTCCTATGGGTGCTGCTGACACAAAGACACTATACGTACTATATGGTTGGGACAGAAGTTGGGGTGCAATGCTGTGCTAACAGCACTGCGATTGGTGCTACTGCAATACTGTACTAACAGTACGCACACACCAGACTAATCCCCAGCAGCAGCTAATAACACACTAACTGTGCAATCAGCAGCAATGAATGATCACTAATGATGAATGACTCAGGTAGCAATGGTTTAGCAAAGACAGAATCAGCAGACTGCTCTCTCCTAAAGCCGGAACACATGTGACCGGGGCCGACGGCGTGGCGGCCTTTTAAATGGTGGGGCGTGTACTAAAGCCCCTGAGCTTTAATTGGCTACAGGCGTCCTGCCTGTAGCCAATTATTGCTCTCCTAGTTTCCGGCGCTGTGATTGGCCAAGCATGCAGGGTCACAGTGCATGCTTGGCCAATCATCAGCCAGCAATGCATCGCGCCGGCCGCAATGCATTGCGGGGCCGCTCGCATCACACGAATGTGATGCGAACGGCCCAAATAGTTCTGGGCTCGCCGAGCGAACGCCCGGTGCTCGATTCGAGCACCGGGCCCATCCCTATTGTACTATATATATATATATATATATATATATATATATATATATATATATATATATATATATATATATATATATATATATATATATATATATATATATATATATATATATATATATATATATATATATATATATATATATATTTACTTCTTCCACAATATTTATATATATATATATATAACACGTCATCATTATTATCCCTTCATATTATTGTGTCTAATTTATTCTTACCCCTCCTACATCTTCATCATTTTTATCCCCTCCTAATATTTAATATTATTTATTGATATCCCTTCTATTATTTTTAGATAATGGAAATTCTCCCGGCAGCCCCTATTATTATTAATAATAATAATAATAATATTATTCCTACTACCTATTAAATATCTATCAGTATACACATCATCATCTCTTCCTATTTTTTTATATTATTTTTTATTGCCCCTCCTATTATTTTATTTATTATTACACCTCCGATTATTTTATCTAATATATTATCACCCCCTCAAAGTGGCAGTTGGTGATGAAAATTTTTTTTTGGGAGGGGGCGCGCAAACAAACTAAAAAATTCATTAAAAAAAGATCATAAATTCCAGCCTCCCTATGCCATCAATTGCCCCCACTGTGCTAGCAAACGCAGCCACAGTGCACATCTGTTTCTCCGACTGCTCTACTCTTTGCATGAGTCATCCTCACTCTTTCTTCTTACCCCAGACCCTTTGGCCCCTTTCACACTGGGGCGGTGAGCCGCGGTGACGGTAAAGCAGCGCTATATTTAGCGCTGCTTTACCGTCGTTTTCACCGCGGTTTTCGGCCGCTCGCGGTGCGGTTTTACCCCCCGCGAGCGGCCGAAAAAGGGTTAAACACCCCCCCAGAGCGCCGCCGTAGCCGCGGTATTGCCGCGGTAACGCCGCGGTTTTACCGCGGTCTCCCATTGTAATCAATGGGAAGGAGCGGTATAGGAGCGGTGAACACACCGCTCCTATCCCGCTCCAAAGATGCTGCTAGCAGGATTTTTTTTGTCATCCTGCTAGCGCACCGCTCCAGTGTGAAAGCCCGCCGGCTTTCACACTGGAGTTAAAGGGGCCGGATTTTTTCATGCGGTGAACAGGCGCTATTTTTAGCGCTGCACCGCATGAAAAACGCCCCAGTGTGAAAGGGGCCTTTCTGTCCAGGGGAAACGGAATTTGATAGCAAGCTGACTAATGCTATTGAATTTGGTTCCCCCTCCCAATATAGCTTCCACAGCATTTCAAGGGTTAAAAACACTTGTATATGGTTTACCTGACTGCTCTACTCTTTGTATAAACCATCCTCACTTTTCTTTCTGACCCTAGACCCTTTCTGTCCAGGGGAAACGGAATTTGATAGCAAGCTTAATAATGCTATCGAATTTGGTTCCCCTCTGCTCTACTCTTCGCATAAATCATCCTTCAACTACCATCACTACAAGTCAGCGCATACAGCCATTTAACATCACATGCGCATGTATGGGTGATGCTATAATGGCTTACACACATTTAATGAAAGTGAAGGGCTTGGATTGTAGTGATGTAAGTGGCATTATGGCTTATCTGTATGCCACAATCCAAGCCCTTCACTTTCATTAAATGTATGCGAGCCATTATAGCATCACCCATACATGCACATAATGGCTCGCATACATTTAAAAAGGTACCCCTGATGACGTCACGTTGTGATGAAACGATCGTCGGGTAACCACGCCCACACGTCCTGCGCAAGTGCGATCGCTTTCTAACTCCGAGGCCAGGAGTTTTTTATCCTTCTTTGCTACAACGTAGCTAGTTTTGCTGTAACAGACTAGTAGCTTGCTAGCCTGTTTTTTACCTATGCTGTACATCGTATCCATTGCTTGATTGAGCCCAATAAAGGAGCCATTTGTTTTTACGGTACAACACGATTTGGAGGTCTTTTTGTATTTTTTGGTGCCCCTCTTGGATCTGATTGATGGGAGGAAAATTACCGGCACCTGGTGGCTTTTGACGCATGCTTCATTAGACCAGGAATCTGGAAGCTGTACCGCTGGGAGGGGAGACACCTGCCCTTGGAGGATCCTGATTGATGGGATACATGCACTAAAGACCAGGAATCTGGTAAGCCTCCATTCAAACTTTATGATATCTTGATGGGAACTGCGTGGTCAATTTTATGCACCTTTATCACGTTTATAAGTTGATCTTGGGAGATTATCCAACACTATTTGCAGTTTTGGACTTTGATTTTCTTGCACTAATTCCATGCGATTTTTTTTGTAGTAATTGTTCACTCATGTCTTTGCACACTCATGCTTTTTTAGGCTCATATCATTATATGCACATGGAATAATTTATCACATTTATTCATCATATTCTTTGCTGTTTTGGATTTTTATGCACTAATTCTATGCGATTTTTTTTTATGCATTACTAATTGTTCACTCATGTTATTGCATGCTCATGTTTTTATGTGCATACTATCATTGTATGCACATTAATTTAACACAATTTTTGTTACATTTGATTAATTTTAGGTGTCCCAACTTAGTTTGTCACTGTACACTTTCACTATCTTAGATATAGTTCTATACTTATTAATTTTGAGCGCTGCACTTTCTGTTCCCATACATTTAATGAAAGTGAAAGGCTTGGATTGTGGCATACAGATAAGCCATAATGCCACTTACATCACTGCAAAGCAGCCATATAGCCATTTAGCATCACACCTACATGTATATATGGTGCTATAATGACTCACATACATGTTACAGGTATGTGAGGGAATGGGTTTGCATTGTGGCATAAAGAGGAGCCATAATGCAACTTCCATCACTCCAAGTCAGCCATATAGACATTTAACATCACACATACTTTGTGATGCTGTAATGGCTCACTTACATGTAAGTAAAGAGTGTGGACTGTGACATGTAGAGAAGCCACAATGCAATTGCCATGGCTCCAAGTGAGCCAGTTAAAGAGGTTGTAACCCTCCATGGGGAAGTTGTATCTATAGGTGAGCCTATAATAAGGTTTACCTATAGGTACAGAAAATCTCTCCTAAACATGTGCCATTTAGGAGATATTTACCTTGTAATGTGCCCATGATGTCATTGGCGCATGCACTGTGAGTAAAACGTCCCTCTGTGCCATTTCTTCACGAGTGAGTGCTGTGATTAGCGGGTCCCACGCAAATTTACAGGAGTGACTCTGGCCAGTTACAGAGCGGTAGTCAGTGGCCCCGTGAAAGGAAGACTGGCTAGCATGGATGTGGCCTCCAGTGGGGACAAAGCTGGCTTTTTTTTTGCAGCTAAGTGGCACATAATGTGCTAGTATGCAATGCTCCAGCTATTCTAATATCTACAGCAATTTCTGAAGCTGAACAGGTAAAAAAAATGGCCGCCACTGCCACCCCCTATTGAGGCTCCCAGCCCATTTTTGCACGCAGGGCGCCTGAATTACAGCGAAGAGTGGTGGTTTTGAAGCACCTGAGTAGAGCCATAGGCTCTAATAGGCGTCAAAAAACATGACCTGCGAGAGCCATGCTGGGCGCTCGCAGGTCACTCAGCTGTGTTAGTAAAGCGAATATTCATTTGCTTCTCTAACACTAAATCGCCTCTCCGCCAATAAGGTGCTCTGATCTGTTACCTGTCACCTGATTGGCTGAAACGCGACAGGTGCTGTGATTGGATGCCTATCAGGATTCCAATCATAGCAGAGAACAGGAAGAGAGGACGGGAGAAGACATCAAGGAGCTGTCCCACCGATATAGCTAAGTACAGACGGCGTGCCGGCGGGGGGAAACACTGGCATCATTTGATATGGCACACTGACAGCTATTGATGGGCACAGTGGCTGCATTTGATGGGCACAGTGGCTGCATTTGATGGGCACAGTGGTTGCGTTTGATGGGCACAGTGAGGCTGCAATGGATGGGCAGGGGGGTGTTTCAGTATTTCTGTTTGTTTGAGCCCCCCCAAAAAAAATTCAGCACCAGCCGCCACTTTTTTTAGCCTTTTCTTTTTTTTATCCCCTTTTTTCCCCAAATATATGGATACAAAAGGTAGCATATGTTTCTGCATCAATAAAAAACAATATTAACTGGACAATTTTATATAACATTTTTAATCAAGTAAGAAATTAACAAATATGTAAAACTAATATCTTTAAAGGTAATTGAATTAGCGAACGTTTTACCAATAAAAATAACTTTAAAATGACACAGTATATAAATTAACTATTTACAAAAAATCTTATATTTTTCACAAGATGACAGAAATTAATTTTTTTTCTGGCAACGGTAACACTTGAATGTAGAAGTATCTGGATTTTTTGGTCTTTGTGAGCTTTCAATGCAAAGTACGTGAAACCATAAACTACAGACGTCACATGCAACCTGAAAAACAAAAATATATTTAATGTCTGTGTTTCTATTTTAATGGAGCTTTTAATTTAACCATTGGTTACACTACCCTTGGTAAAGCTTAACAATTAAATGTAATATAGCACTATATATCTTTAATACATTCTTGATGTAAAATAGTCAATGCATAAATTTATTTGTTTTATTCATCAAATTTCCATTTTAAAGTGGTTGGCAATCCTGTTACACGGTATTTGACTACAGGTAAGCATAGAATTATGCTTACCTGTAGGGACTGTGAATATCTCCTAAACTTGCACAGTTTAAAATGCATTTACTGTAGAGCTGCACGATTCTGGCTAAAATGAGAAACCCAATTTTTTGGCTTACAAGATAAATCGCGATTCTTGGGGCGTAACATCTTTCACATAAAAAACGAAAAAAATTGGGCTAACTCTACTGTTTAGTTTTTTTATTTTATTAATTGAAGTGTATTTTCCCCAAAAATTGAATTTTAAAGACTGTTTGTCAAATACAGTGTCACATTAAATATTGCAGCAATTACCATTTTATTCCCTAGGGTCTCTGCTAAAATATATATAATGTTTGGGGGTTCCAAGTAATTTTGTCAGAAAAAGATTTGGACTTTAAGTGGTTAAACTTCCTGAATTTACACCTTGAAAACTAAGAAGGAAACGTTAGTTACAATGTTTCAAGTTCTAAACTTGGCAGAATGCCCGGATGTTTTCTTTTGACAGCTGAGTGAGCAGATAATCTTTCCACTTGTTTATATGAAAGAATCGTCAAATTCAGCAGGAGATCGTCAGAGGGGGTGAATCGAGATCACAATTTTTAACGATTAACCGCTTCCAGACAGGCCACTGCATATATACGTCAGCAGAATGGCACGGGCAGGCAGAATCACGTACCGGTACGTGATCGTGCATGCCCGTGGTCGCGCGCGCGCCGCTAGCGGCGGGCTCGCGACCCGGTCGGGAGATCCGTGACCCCGGCCGCGGGACCAGCGGACCCGATCGCCGCTGGTATCCCGCGATCGGGTTACGGAGCTGAAGAACGGGGAGAGGTCTATGTAAACAAACCTCTCCCCGCGCTTCCTACACTGACTGTCAGTGATCGGCGGTTCCCTGTCATCGGGAACGCCGATCAATGACGTCAGACGTACAGCCACGCCCCCCTACTGTAAAAAAAAAACACAACACGTCACACTGACTCCTCCCCGCCCCCTAGTGGTTAACCCCCTAACTACAACTGTCATTTACATAGGAATCAGTGCTATTTAAATAGCAGTGATTGCTGTATAAATGACAAATGTCCCAAAAATGTGTCAAAAATTTCCGATGTGTCCGCCAAAATGTCGCAGTCACAATAAAAATCGCTGATCGCCGCCATTACTAATAAAAAAAAAATATTAATAAAAATGCTATAAAACTATCCCCTATTTTGTAAACGCTATAACTTTTGCGCAAACTAATCAATAATCGCTAATTGCGATTTTTTTTTTTTTACCAAAAATATGTAGAATACGTATCTGCCTAAACTGAGGAAAAAAAATGTTTTTTTATATATTTTTTGGGGATATTTATTATAGCAAAAAGTAAAAAATATTGCATTTTTTTCAAAATTGTCGCTCTATTTTTGTTTATAGCGCAAAAAATAAAAACCGCAGGGGCGATCAAATACCACCAAAAGAAAGCTCTATTTGTGGGAAAAAAAGGATGCCAATTTTGTTTTGGAGCCACGTCGCACGACCGCACAATTGTTAGTTAAAGCGACGCAGTGCCGAATTGCAAAAAGGGGCCTGGTCCTTTAGCTGCAAATTGGTCCGGGGCTGAAGTGGTTAATTGTGCAGCTCGAATTCACTGTATACGCATGTGACGATGTCATCGGCATATGCGCACTGAAAAAAACTGTCTGGTCGTCATCGCGGCTCCGGCCAATCACAGTGCCGGAGCCCACGAACCCAGAAGTAACATTTTGGAGATATGTCGCTGGATACAGAGGTGTACGGGGAACGCTGCAACAGCTTTGTTCTAAGGTAAGTATTTTATAATGAGCTAGCATGCGATACATACTAGCTCATAATGTCTTTGTCTTTTAGTCTTTTGTATTTTTTCAGGGTTTACGACTACTTTAACCACTTTCAGACCGGACCAATTTGCAGCCAAAGGACCAGGCCCCTTTTTGCGATTCGGCACTGCGTCGCTTTAACTGACAATTGCGCGGTCGTGCGACGTGGCTCCCAAACAAAATTGACGTCCTTTTTTTTTTCCCACAAATAGAGCTTTCTTTTGGTGGTATTTGATCGCCCCTGCGGTTTTTATTTTTTGCGCTATAAACAAAAATAGAGCGACAATTTTGAAAAAAATGCATTATTTTTTATTTTTGGCTATAATAAATATCCCCAAAAAATATATAAAAAAACTTTTTTTTTCCTCAGTTTAGGCCGATACGTATTCTTCTACATATTTTTGGTAAAAAAAATCGCAATATGCGATTATTGATCGGTTTGCGCAGAAGTTATAGCGTTTACAAGATAGGGGATAGTTTTCTAGCATTTTTATTAATATTTTTTTTTTTATTAGTAATGGCGGAGATCTGCGATTTTATTTTTTTTATTTTTTGTGACTGCGACATTATGGCGGACACATCGGACATTTTTGACACATTTTTGGGACCATTGTCATTTTTTACAGCAATTAATGCATTTAAATGCATTGATTTCTGTATAAATGACACTGGCAGTGAAGGGGTTAACCACTAGGTGGCAGTGTAAGAGTTAAGTATGCCTAGGGGTGTGTTTTTTTACTGTGGGGGGGCGTGGCTGTCAGCTAGTGAATGCTGATCTCTGCTCCAATCACAGGGAGCAGAGATCGGCGTCACTAGTTGCTAGGCAGAACGGGGAGATGCTGTTTATCTCGGCATCTCCCCGTTCAGCCGCCCCGTGAGACGATCGCGGGGGTCCCCGCGGCGATCGAGTCCGCGGGGACCGCGATCGGACTCACGGGGGTCCCGACCGGCGCGGGAGCGCGCCGCTCCTGATGGCACGGACAGGCTAAAGGAGGGACTTACATATACGCCCTCCTGCCTGTACGTGCCATTCTGTCGACGTATATCGTCGTGCGCCGGTCAGCAAGTGGTTAAGTCCTAGTGGGTGAGATGCATGGGTAAATTATTGTTATATTTATTCTTACACAATTCAAAAAAGTTTTATTCACAATAGAAAAAAGTGACATTATTGCGGCTCCGGCCAGTCACATCGCCGGAGCCCGCAAACCCGGAAATAACTTCGGCAGACATTTTCCCACTCACAGCGGTGTACAGTAAAAGCTGTAACATCTTCCATTTAAGGTTAGTATTTCAAATTGAGCTAGTATGCGATGTATACAAGCTGATTATGTCTTTGTCTTATTTTTTCCAAAGGTTACAAGCACTTTAAAGTTATTCTTAAAAAAAAAAAAAACACGAAGGTTTACAAACATATCATATTTACCTACACTGTGCAGCTTGTTTTGCACACATTGGTCCCGATCCTCCTCTTCTGGGGTCCCCCGACGGCGTCTCCTCCTACCTAGAATCGCTCTCCCAAGGGGTTTACCGTGCGGGCATGCTCCCGAGTCCAGCATTCGTGTCCATAGACAGGAATGTCGCACTCGGCCCTGCTCCCAGGCGCTGGCTTCATTGGATTTGCTTGCTACTATCAATCTATCCAATCAAGAGTCGGTAACCTGTGCAGAGAGGTAGAGCACGTCTCCGCTGAGGGAATGAAGGGGCTCAGGTAAGTAAAACGGATGGCTGGTGTGCCAGTCACTGGCAGGTGTTTTTCACCTTAATGCATCCTATGCATTAAGGTGAAACAACTTCAGGCAAAAAACACGAGGGTTTAGAGCTACTTTAACTATGTACATAAAACATAGTTAAAAGAGATGTATGTTTATTTTAAACATTTTTTAATTCATAATTGCCTAGGTGGATGCAGCATGGGACCGATGCTGCATATGTCCACCGCCGCCTTTTCACTGAGAACCGAGCCACGAACACTGCCGATGGCTCTGTTCTCTCCCCTCCCCGAGCAGAGAGCTTCTAACTGTCAATAAGCAGCTCCCCTGCTCTGCTCCTTCTCACTCACTGGAGCTCGGACCTGTGGGGAGGGGCAGGGAGCATCCATCTCAGCAGCTTGCTGAGACTTCCATCAGTTCAGGCAGCTGGCGGATGTAGACTTCCTAAGTCGTGAAACAGCATCTCCCCGTTCTGCCTAGCAACTAGTGACGCCGATCTCTGCTCCCTGTGATTGGAGCAGAGATCAGCATTCACTAGCTGACAGCCACGCTCCCCCACAGTAAGAAACACACCCCTAGGCATACTTAACCCTTACACTGCCCCCCTGTGGTTAACCCCTTCACTGCCAGTGTCATTTATACAGGAATCAATGCATTTAAATAGCATTGATTGCTGTATAAATGACAATGGTCCCAAAAATGTGTCAAAAATGTCCGATGTGTCCGCCATAATGTCACAAAAAAAAAAAAAAAAAAATCGCAGATCGCCGCCATTACTAATAAAAAAAAAATTAATAAAAATGCTATAAAACTATCCCCTATCTTGTAAACGCTATAACTTCTGCGCAAACCGATCAATAATCGCTTATTGCGATTTTTTTTTTTTTTTGTTTTTTTTTTTTACCAAAAATATGTAGAAGAATACGTATCGGCCTAAACTGAGGAAAAAAAACGTTTTTTTATATTTTTTTGGGGATATTTATTATAGCAAAAAGTAAAAAATAATGCATTTTTTTCAAAATTGTCGCTCTATTTTTGTTTATAGCGCAAAAAATAAAAACCGCAGGGGAGATCAAATACCACCAAAAGAAAGCTCCATTTGTGGGGAAAAAAAGGACGTCAATTTTGTTTGGGAGCCACGTCGCATGACCGCGCAATTGTCAGTTAAAGCGACGCAGTGCCGAATCGCAAAAAGGGGCCTGGTCCTTTGGCTGCAAATTGGTCCGGTCTGAAAGTGGTTAAAAAGTTAGAAACAATTTAAATTTTGTGGTTAAAAGTACATGCTGATCTTTGTAATACCATAAAGTGTTCAATAGACAGTGTTACAAAAGATAAATATTCTCTCAAGTGTAATTCTGTTTACATTGGTCTTTTTACCTTGCAAACAAATACCCCGCAGGACACTCTATCTTGTTGATTCGGGTGACTCAATTTTTTATATTCCATTCTAGACACATTTGCACCTTTCCTCCTAAGGAACATTCTATAAGAAATACAATTTATAAGAATGGTTTCACTAAATAAGTTAAGAAAAAAAAAAAAAAAAAATTGTGACTTTTCCAACTTCCATTTACAAGCGGCGTAATACACTCCACTTTTCCACATACACATTTTTTTTTTTTTTTTATTAGTACTGTTTTTTAAGCTCTTTTTACTTACCTTCAAGCGGAGTTCCACACAAAAGTGGAACTTCCGCTTGAAGGCCTCCTCGCCCCCTTACATGCCACATTTGCCATTTTATTTTTTTAGGGTGGGGGGGGGAGTGGGTACCTGGTCCCACTTCCTCTTTCCATCTTCTGTTCGCCTAGACAACTACTCTTGCAATATTGTGGGACACGTCCCATGTCACGAAGATTGTCTCGCCACTAGGAAAGCGCATCATGACTGGCGCATGCGCAGGCCATGAAGCCTCAAGCTGTCACGGCCGCTTGTCCACAGTTGTTAGGATGGCGCTACGGGAATGAGGGGAGGCTTCAGGCGGTCGCATCGCTGAACTGTGGGACAGGCGAGTCTGTCTGTTTATAAAAAAGTCAGCAGCCTATGGAGATTATTAAGGGTAAAATTTTGTTGCCATTCCAAGAACGGGCCCAATTTTGAAGCGTGATTTATTTGGTATCTATTTACTCTGCGTAACATTATCTTTCACAATATAAAAAAATATTGGGCTAAATTATTTTTTAATTAAAAATTACAATTGCACTTTTTTGGGAAAAAATAATATAAGAGTGATGCTTAAAAACGATATGACAAAGTATTGCAACGACCGCCATTTTATTATCTAGGGTGTTAGAACCCACAAAAATTTCCCCCAAAAAAAAAAAAGTTTTCAACTTTAAAAAAAAAAAAAAAACACTCAGAAAGAGGCTCAGTCCTTAAGTGGTTAAACATATTTTGAAAATTTGAAAATATGGTTACAATGAATTAGATCGAGGCCCAAATAAGAAATCTTAAATGTTTTATGTCTATTTTGAGTTTGTCTTAAATCTACATTGCATAATTTTTTGAAATTAGTCCACGTACACGATGAAAATGTTACATACATTAATGGACTATATATTACTGAGGTCCCTTTTTCCTAGCGCCAAAAAACACAAATATGTGGGTTCATAGCTTAGGTGTAGACCCCAATGTGCTTTTAAAAATATCTTTCAGCAAACTCATAAATTATAAATGCAATATATGTGACTACTTTTCCTGGCTTTGATACATTGAAAAGTTATTTCTTAAAAATGATAGATTGCATAACCAAAATACATACATAGTTACATAGTCCATCCAGTTCAACCATAAAAAAAAAGAAATAATAAATAAAAAAAAATATCGTACAATCCAATATACCCAATTCTATACCCACAGTTGATCCAGAGAAAGGCAAAAAAAAAAAACCCAGCAGAGCATGCTCCAGTCTGCTACAGCAGGGGAAAAAAATCCCTTCATGATCCCCCGAGAGGCAATCGGATTTTCCCCGGATCAACTTTACCTATACCTCCCTGCTAGTACCCAGTTATATTATGTACATTTAGGAAAGTATCCAGGCCTTTCTTAAAGCAATCTACTGAGTTAGCCAGAACCACCTCTGGAGGGAGTCTATTCCACATTTTGACAGCTCTTACTGTGAAGAAACCTTTCCGTATTTGGAGATTAAATCTCTTTTCGTCTAGACGTAAAGAGTGCCCCCCTTGTCCTCCATACATTCAATAATAACATATAATTAAACTTTATTACAGTAATCCAAAATCAAAAAAAGGTTTATTTAAATCTATAAATGAATCGTACCTAGTTACATTTTGGCATTTTTTTAATGTCTTCTTTTTGTTCGCCCAATGAGTTCAAATATACTGCTTTCTTTTCACATGGGTAAATAGCCTATTCAAAAAAAAAAAAAAAAAAACATTATTCAAAATTACATTATGTGGATTTTTACAAAATAATTGGCATACTTTCCAATACATTGGGCTTTATTGTATTTAACAATCTGATAATTACAGCAAGAACAAAGAGAAAAGGATAGGATATACAATAAACATTTAAATTAGAGCTCTTTCACACTGAGTCCCGCCGGACGTTAGCGGTAAAGTGTTGCTAGTTTTAGCAGCGCTTTCCGTCCGCTAGCAAGTCGCTTTTAACCCCCGCTAGCGGCTGAAGAAAGTGTTAAATGGGCGAGAAAAACAACACTGCCGAACTGCTTTGCAGGTGCTTCGGCAACGCTGCACATTTATTTATTGTATACACCGCTCCTCAACTGCCACAAAGACACTGCTTGCATGACTTTTTCTAACATCATGCCAGCGCACCGCTCCAGTGTGAAAGTACTTAGGCTATCACACTGGGGCTGCAGGGGAGGCGTTTTTCAGGTGCTATTTTTAGCCAAAAAGCGCATGGAAAAAAAGCACCTGAAAGGAGTTTAAATGTATTAGTATTGCAATACGTAATGTTTTAGATCATTGTGAGAAATGGCAACAAATAAATACATGGATCATGCATCCATGGATATACAAAACCTCCCAGTCTATATTTCTCTTCTATTGCATATGATATCCCAGCAGTAGAATGTGGCAGATATGTTGGAGGTGTGATGTATTTTAAAACAACTTTAAACAAAAGAATATAAAAAAAATATAAAATTGTTTCCAACTAACAAGCAGAAGATTGGAAAAATGTCAAATCCTGGTTGTTGCATATATAATACTTTTATTTAAAAATCAACTTAAATCTTATAAATATCTTACCAATGATGCGACTCATGGACAGCCCCAATCAACACGTCAAAATTAGAAATTTGTATGTGCAACGTTAATACATATACAAAATAAGTTACCATACAATATTAAATTTAATTTAATGAGGCAAAATTGTTAAATTACCTTTCTTAATGCTGGTGGTTTTCCTTGCCAAATCTTGCTAATTTCATAAGTGTCAATGTGCAATGCTTTTTTGGCTGATTTTTTATTACATTTTTCCACCAAGAAATATATGTAGGCATTTATTATCTGCAAAAACAATTGTATAAGACTAGAACCATAATCCAAAAATGTTCAAAATGCATGTGCTTAAAACACGCTGGTATTAGTGAATTAGTAAAAATTAGTAAAAATTTTGAAAAAAACTCACTTGGCTTTCAAGCTAATTTCCTGGTTTTAGGCAAAGGATATCGTTGTCGAATATTGTATATGGACCGATTTTGGACAGAAATATATGTCCAGTAATATGTCTCCATATCTCCAGTGTAACTATAAAGGAAAGTAAATTATACATTTTTAGTAAAGAGCATATCAATGCATTCATATTGTAATTTTTGGTTAAGCATACCTTGAGCATGTGGACTGTGTGGTTTTTCTTTTTTACTATCGTCATTTGGAATGACGCTATCTGACACTTCAGTTCTGTTAGAATCACCCAGTTGATCATATATTTCTACACATGTCGGTTCTGACAATTCTGCAGAACTTTCTAAAATTTAATTTTTTTGTTTTATTTTGTGAGGGACTCGTCCTGTCGAAATTCGAAATGCTTTTAAAATGATCAATATTCACCATTTCCGTTTGATCTTTTTCGTTTCTTATTTGGGCCACTTTGCCTTCCAAACAAACGATTGTGAGGGGTCCCAAAAATGTTGAGTCTATTTTTCCCCCCTTTTCGTTGCAGGGATTTTACTTTTTTTTTTTTTACAACTTTGTCTCCGACTCGGTAGAGATTGCTTGTTATACATTCATTTTTTTTTTTTTTTTTTTTTAGATTTTTGTTGACTTCAAGAATGTTTTTTTCAACAATTTGAGAAATTTTTTGTCTTAAGCTTAATCCCACTGAAATGTCTTCACTGACCACAGCTTGTTCCACAATTTCATGTGTTACCTAGAAGTTTAAAATAAACAATATATAATCAAGAATTATTACAGGCTATAGCCTTCAATAAGGGGAATTGTATTTAACATAAAACAAATTACCAGAAATAATTTAAACAAAATGATTAAAAGAAAAAAATCAATTGTTTAAGTTAATATTGATTAATATATTAATATAAGGTTCATAAATTTCAATTTTTTTGGGTCGTAACTGTGTGTGTGTGTGTGGGTGTGTGTGTGTGTGTGTGTGTGTGTGTGTGTGTGTGTGTGTGTGTGTGTGTGTGTGTGTGTGTGTGTGTGTGTGTGTGTGTGTGTGTGTTTTAAAGCATTTATCAATGCTCCCTCAGAATGTCCCTGTCATGAAAATGATTCTTATACTTAACCACTTGACGTTAGGACATTCTATGCTTGCCTATCACTCTCAGCTAGCTGGTAGAAGCTGAGATCAGTAAGATCCTACCATGTACAGAGCTGTCACTAAATGACTATGTTTAGAGGCATTTTTTGACTGTTCTAATTAGCTGCCCAGGACCTCTGATGGTTCTAGCCTAGTCACAGCCATCAAAAGTCCTGAGTGACAGCTGATCCCAGTGTATGCAGGATTATTACTGACAGTCCCTAATGTGGGACAGCCAGTAATGATAAAATATCAGACAGTAAGAGTGACTGCATGTCACAATTGCTGCCCGTAATGAATGGCAAGCCAGTGTTTAAATACACTGGCTTGCCATATACTATACCAGGGCTGCCCAACCTTTTCAAGAGCGAGGGCCACTTAAGTGACTTGGTAACCGGTCACGGGCCACAATGAGCAGAGCAGGCGGATGACAGGTATGTACAGAGCGGACACGGACACAGCTGACTCTACTATATGGCTCCTCTGATCAGATCCGCCCTGATGGAAGGGGATTAATCCCCTTCTTTTTTTTTGCGAATCAGATTGGAGGCAGGCGAGTGTAAAAGGATACAAATCTGTTTACATCTGCCGTTTCATAGAGGTGAATAGAGGGTCCGATTGAATCGGACCGATTGTGTGAAAGGGGCCTTTCACACTAATGCAGCGCAGTGTACCTGAGTCTTTCCTGCGCGTTAGCGACACTTTGCCATAGACTTCTATTATATCCTGCAGGTGTGGTGCCCTTTCTGAAAGCACACCAAACCCGCAGGTAATAACCGAAGTCTATACCTCAGTGCAGGTAACCTGAAGGTGCACTGTACCTGCGGATCAATTTGAAAGCAGCCCTGTAACCACTGCGCAGATATGCCCATATATACACTGCAATTTTAGTAATAAGCATATTTTTAATAACTGCTGTTGCTGTCCCCAGCAGAGTGCATTTGGTATCACTCCGCCTGTGGCAAGAGGCGGCGCGCTATACAGGAAGCATCAGCTTATACAGCTCTGCTCCACAGCTGCTTGCTTAATTAACAACACAGATGCTCTGGGATGGTGGGTCTACAACCCATGATCTGGGCTTGCCAATCTGCCATCCCACAGAAGGAGGTCGCGGGCCACATCAGATGGCTCCGCGGACCACTGTTTGGGAACCCCTGTGCTATACTTTAACCTCTGAGGATAAACTGACAGAATTAAAATTGAAAAAAAGATGAAATTAAATTAAATTTTTAATTATTAATATTTTTTTTATTATCACTATGAATATTTACGTTCATTATCTGAGCTTTAAATTTGTTTTGTACCCTAGGGGTTTTTTTTTTTGTTTAACCACCTCCTGACAGTGATGTACAAAGTATGCAGCTTTCACTGATCGGTCTATTCACTAAAGATCGAAGAGCTAGCTGAACATGGTTCCGTTCATTAGGGTAGCTATGGCTATTGCGAAGTATCATTTTTTACCATTTAAAAATGAAGACCCGCACGCCCAGAGCTAGCCAAACGAATGGAACCAATTGTTCGGCCAGCTCTTCGAACTTCAGTGAATAGGTGAATAGAATGTAAGTGTCTCAGTGACAGCAGGCACACATTGTATGACATTTTATGTTACCTGGTGACTACCATTACCTTTTTGCCTAAAAATACAAAATCTGTTAAACTTTTATCTTTTTCAAAATGAACAGAAAAACAAAACAAAAATAGAAATCTTATCCATGTATCCAGGTGTGGTGGTCCTAAACTCAGGACAAATAATTTAATATATTTCCTCTAGTTATTATAAACAAAATTCTAAGCAAAACTGCATTTTTTTTTTTTATTGACAAGAACAGAGGCACACATGTGAGTCCCTCTCTCTCCATAATTTTAATAAAAATTAGGCATTCTTTCCGCTTGCAGTATAAGGCCCAGAATTATTAAAAAGTAATTGAAATCCTAGGCATATCAGGTATTTAAAAAATTAGGACAAAAAAATAAATTAATTTTGACAAATTTTTATTTTGCCACCCTAGTTTTTCCAAAATGCAATTTGAAACAAAATTGAGTGTATTTTTGTTTAATTTTAAGCAATAGTTACGTATTTTATTTATACTAAATGATGCGCTTATATCACATATGTGTGGTGAACATATAGTCCTATCTGTCCTCTAAAAAACAATGTATAATATGTTTGGGTGCACTTTATGTGAAAGAGAAAATTTATGTTTGAACAAAAATGGAGCTGAAATCAAGGTTTTGATTACCTTCTGAATGTGTCCATTAGCCTGCTTCCTTAAAAGTTAAACATCTCTGCTACTGACATTCACTCCTGTAGACATATAATTTCATGTCTGCCTATGTGTCTTTGTCTTTCTGCAGCTTATCTAACTGATCGGTGGCGTTGCCAAAATGTGCATGGCCATCAGTTCACTGCTGGCGGCCATCTTCATTGTGGTTCCAAGCTTGCTGTCATCCTAGGGCGATTTGCCTTATCCCCTATTGGCAACACTCTCTCAGGAATCTCTTGTCCCAGTGTTAGCCTCTTTTCCTTTTCAAATTCCACAATATAAAGGTACACTAGAGCACTCTGTAGCGTTAATGGGTTGAGGAGAACACTGGTTCTGTTCATCTCAAAAGCAGTGACAATCATTCTATCATTTTTTGGTATATATCTGCCCCTGTGAGGTGCCTGCAGTCCTTTCACTAATTTCTGAAATAGAAAAGTAAACATAATACTATCTATCAATCAATTACATGAAAACTTGCATCAAATTAACTTGGCTAAGGGACTTTTGACACATCATGAAGACTAGATGTAGAGGCTGGTGTATGTTTTTTTTTTTCTTGACAAATTAGTAAAAAAGATGTTTAACCAATTACTAAGGAAATGTACAATAGAATGAGCAGCAGTGGTTATAGTGTTTAGCGTATTAATTAGTTATGATTTATTATTGAGTTTTTATAGCTATTAACTAACCGGAAAATCCTCCTGAATTTCACAGGGATAACGTGCCTCTCTTCCAAATAACAGAAAAAATAGACTATATTTTGTTGTGATTTGTTTCTTTGTATTTATTCCAAACACAACAGCATCCAAATATGTGTCCCACGTATCTGGTTTTTCATCAAACCAGTTTTCTTAAAGATCTAAAGATAAAATGTAAAGGATTGAATACAATTTTAATTGCAAGATGTCAAAAGAATACAGAAATTAAAAATCTAAAAATGTAATATATTAACTCAAAATGATAAGTTTAAACAAGTATCAAACACTAGTCATTGATATAAAAAAAAAAGAAATTACACTGCTGACTCTTTTTTTTTTTTTTTTCAAGATTGATACTTACCTAGGTGGATGCAGCATGAGTCTAATGCTGCATGTGTCCCCTCTACACTGAGAACCGAGCGATTGAACATCGCCGGTCAGTCGGTTCTGACAGCTGCCCAAGCAGAGAGCTGCCGACTGCTAATCAGCAGCTGTCCGCTCTGCCTCCTCCTTACTCAGTACAGAACTGAGCTGTGGAGGGGTTGGGAGCAGCCGGCTCAGGCTCTCGCTGAGCTGTTGAGCTGGGTGTAAGTCCAGGCACCTGTTGGATACCTACTTCCATTCTCGGGATGACTCAGTGCCTGGACAGACTTCTGTGCCGTCAGCAGAGAGCAGACTTCATCACACTCTGTGCTAAAAACAGGTCACAGAAGTGCAAAACGATCAGCACTCCTGTGATCCATAGTAGAAGTACAGCCAAACAAGCTTTGGCTATAATTCTCCTTTAACAACTTCACAAACAGCCGCTGTCTTTATACTGCGGCAAGGTGGCTTGATCCCGCAAATCGGCGTAGGTGTACGTCGGCTCGTACACATAAATTTGGGGGCGCACGCTCCTATTGGTCAGCGGGGGGGGAACCAGTAAGCAGGTCCTGCACACTCGATGTCCGCCGGCCACTCGCTATTGTTCCCCATAGTGACAGAATGGGGATCTGCCTGTTTAACCAGTTGCTTACTGGGCACTTAAACCCCCCCTCCTATCCAGACCAATTTTTACCTTTCATCGCTGATGCACTTTGAATGACAATTGAGCAGTCATACAACACTGTACCCAAATGACATTTTTTTTTCAACAAAGAAAGGCTTTCTTTTGTTAATATTTGATCACCTCTGCTGTTTTTAGTTTTTGTTTACATTTTTTTTTTTTTTTAAAGAACAAAATTAAAAAATTTTTTTTTTTATTTTGTTATAAAATTTTGCTAACAGGTAATTTTTCTCCTTCATTGATGTATGCTGGTGAGGTGGCACTGATGGGCCGATAGGTGGCAGTTATGGGCACTGATCAACACAGGTTGGTTACACTGATAGGTGGTACTGATTGGCACCACTTGTGGGCATTGATAGGTGGCACTTGTGGGCATTGCTAGGTGGCACTGATGAGTTAGAATTACCTCTTCCTCTTCGGGACCGATGTCCCTTACACATAAGCCAGTGATCGGCTTTCTTTTCTCCTCACGCTGACAGCTTGAGGAGAAAAAAAAATGATTACTGAGCTTTTGTTTACATCATTTGATCAGCTGTCATTTGCTGACAGCTGATCATGTGGTAAGGGGACAGTATCCACTTAGTCTCAGTGAGTCGGTGATCACAGCACGCAGGGAGCGTGAAAAAGGGAGGCCGTCATATGTCGGCCGTCCGGAAATTCAGGTCCGTTCTGTGGCAGTCATTCGGCTATAGCGCGGACGACAAGATGTTAAACCAGACAAATCTCTGTTCTGACAGGGGAGATCGCACAGATCCTGTCTTTCTGCTATGCAGGAAGACAGATCTGTGTGTTTACACAGTCACAAAGCCCCCCCATAAAGTTAGAACACATAGTGAGGGAACACATTAAATCCGTTGATCGGCACTAATGTTAACCCCTTCCCTGCCAGTGTTATTAGTACAATAACAGTGCATATTTTTAGCACTGATTACTTTGATAATGTCACTGGGTCCCAAATAAAGTGTCAGAAATGTCCGTTAGGTGTCCGATCTGTCCAACGCAAGGTCGCAGTCCGGCTAAAAATCACTGCTTGCCGCCATTACTAGTAAAAAAAAAAATGAAAAATGCCAGAAATGTTACACCTATTTTGGAGACTCGATAACTTTTGCGCCAACCAATCAATATACACTTAGGCCGGCTTCACACTGGGGCGGTGCGGGCGGCGACAGTAAAGCAGCGCTATATTTAGCACTGCTTTACTGTCATTTTAGCCGCGGTATGCGACTGGTAGCGGGGTGGTTTTAACCCCCGCTAGCGGCTGAAAAAGTGTTAAAATCTCCGCAAAGCGGCGCTTTGCCGTCGGTATCCCCGCGGTGTCCCATTGATTTCAATAGGTAGGAGCGGTGAATACACCGCTCCAAATATGCTGCTAGCAGGACTTTTTTTAACGTCCTGCTAGCGCACCGCTACAGTGTGAAAGCCATCCGGCTTTCACACTGGAGTGAAAGGACCCGCTTTTTTCAGGAGCTACACAGGCGCTATTGTTAGCGCTGTAGCTCCTGAAAAAACGCCCCGGTGTGAAAGCACTCTTATTGTGTTTTTATTTGCCAAACATATGTAGCAGAGTACACATTTTTACGTTTTAGAGCAGAAAGTAAACCAATTAATTATTTTTTTATCTAAATTGTCGCTATTTTTGATTTATAGCACAAGAAAAAACTGCTGAGGTGATCAAAAAGAAAGCTCCATTTATGGTAAAAAAAGGACATCAATTTTATTTGTGTACAGCGTCGCACAACTGTGCAATTTTTAGTTAAAGCGATGCAGTGCCGTATCTCAGAAAAATGGCCTGTCAGGAAGTGGTTAAATCCTTCCGGGGCTGAAGTGGTTAAAGTAGAGTACATCATTTGCATCATCTAGACAAGTTCAAAACTTCAATTCAAAATTAGTAAAAGCAAACGTTAAAACAAAAGCATAATCAGGGAATATTAGTGATGTAAATGGCTTTTCCTCCCTACAACTAACTTAACTTAAAGGGGTTGTAAAGGTTTGCAGATATTTTTTTATTAAAAACAAAACATGTCATACTTAAAAAGTAGTAGTAGTAGTAGTAGTGTACCCTAGTACTATAGGGTATATAAGTTGCGCTGAGCATTATTTTTTAATTATTCCCATTTGAGTGCATTGTATACGCTGTAGGTCAAGCAGCAATTTATTTAAAGTGGAGGGCCACCCATAAATATAAGTTTGTTTAGACCTGCCTACAATCGCATCAAAAAAAAAAAAATGGAGAAAAAAAAATGTAACTTACCTAGATCTGCCTGTTGCTAGGTGGTCCCACGTAATCTGCCTCTGTGCTAGCCCGGGCTAAAAACGTCACTTCCCTTGGCGGCAAGGTTTGCTAAGGCTCCTGGGAGATGTGAGTCACCATTTCCCAGGAGTCTTTGAGCACCGCCAAGGGCTAGATTATCTCTGTTGCCATCACAACAGGGCGGGACTTCCGACGACGCCGCCTGTTGTGATGGCAACAGAAGCTGTAAACAGCATGCGCGAGATCTGCAACAAGGGGCGTTGCATGATGGGAAATTGACATCAGCACAACATCGGCACATCCCGGAAGAGAATGCCTGTGGGTTTCACATGCCCACAGGCAAGATGAAACCCCCGTACGGGGGTTTTATAACTACACTATTGGAGGAGGAAATTAAAGGATGACAGCGGGAAGGACGGGAGACGTGAGTGAGCATTTTAAAACGATGTATTATTTCTAATGTACCGCAAAAAAAATAAAAAAAATAGCGGAGGCAGTGGAACCCCACTTTAATCACTTACCTACCAGGTACGAACACCCCCTTCCTGACCAAGCCATTTTTGAGCTTTCAGCGCTGTCGCATTTTGAATGACAATTGCGCGGTCATGCAAGGATGTACCCAAATAACATTTTTATAATTTTTTCCCCACAAATAGAGCTTTATTTTGGTGGTATTTGATCACCTCTGCGGTTTTTATTTCTTGAGCTATAAACAAATTAAGAGGGACAAGTTTGAAAAAATGCAATATTTTTTACTTTTTTTATTATAATACATTTTTTTTAAACAAATTTTTTCCTCAGTTTAGACCGATACGTATTCTTCTACATATTTTTGGTAAAAAAAAAAAATCGCAATAAGCGTCTATTGATTGGTTTGTGCAAAAGTTATAGCGTCTACAAAATAGGGGATAGATTTATAGCATTTTTATTATTATTTTTTTTTTTACTAGTAATGGCGGCGATTTGCGATTTTTATCGTGACTGCGACATTGCGGCGGACATATCAGACACTTTTGACACATTTTTGGGACCATTCACATTTATACAGCGATCCGTGCTATAAAAATGCATTGATTACTGTATAAATGTGACTGTCAGGGAAGGGGTTAACACTAAGGGGCACTGCAGGGGTTAATATGTTCCCTATATGAGTGATTCTAACTGTGGGGGGAGGGGGCTGACTGGGGGAGGGGACCGATCGGTGTCCCTATGTACAAGGGACACACCATCGGTCTCCTCTCCTCTGACAGGACATGGATCTGTGTGTTTACACACACAGATCCACGTCCTGCTCGATTACCAGGCAATCGCGGGTGCCTGGTGGTCATCGCGACCGCCGGGCACGCGCATCGGCTTCCCAGCTACGCGGCACGCGCGCGCCCCCCTACTGGCCAAAAAGCGAGCGCCGTCATATGACGGCGGCCCGCCACAAGAGCTGCACCGTCCCGCTGTCATTTGACAGTGGGTGGTCAGCAACTAGTTAATATACCACACACAGACACTTTTCACTTTGATAGTGCGAGGGAACCACACTTTTTTATTAACATGTCATACTTGCCTCCACTGTGCAGTTAGTTTTGCACGGAGTGGCACCGATCGTCCTCTTCTGGGGTCCCACGGCGGCTCCTCCCGGCAAGAGATAACCCCCTCTGGGAAGCGCTCTCCCAAGGGGGTTAGCTTGCGGGCGCGCTCCCATGCCATACAATCATCGTCCATAGCCACCAATTGTATGACTCGGCCCCGCCCCACTTGGCGGCCGCATCATTGTATGTGATTGACAGCAGCGGGAGCCAATGGCTGTGGTGCTATCAATCATCCAATGAAGAGCCAACAAGAGCTGGGGGAAAGCAACGCGGGATCGCGCACACAGAGATTCGGGGCTCAGGGGGACAGGTGACTGCAAGGAGTTTTTTTCAACTTAATACATAGGGTGCATCAAGGTGAAAAAAACACGAAGGTTTACAACCTCTTAAATTTACATTATTTTCAGACAACATATAGACATTTACAGTGAGATTACATTCATCACGCATTGTTTCAGAACTGCCAAAGCCAGTTCTAGCGCAGTGTTATCCATAGGATAACACTGGAAAAATGCACACGTAGTAAAAGAAATACTGGCGTCAGCACTTCTGAAGCACTGCCCGATGAATGTAATCTTACCGTTAATGTAGACCAACACTTCTGTTTAAATAATTGTAATAAAAAATAAGTTTATAAAGATAAAAATGAAAGAATTATAAAAATAATGAAATACAAAACAAATCTCTATCGAAATGCAGTGTACATGTATTATCTAGTTTCTTTAGGAAATTTACTGAGATTTAAATCGCAAACATACCTTTAAATGCTTCCATTTAGTCTTTCCACTAAACCATTAGTTTGTGGATGGTATGCAGACGTGTAGCTTCGCCTGATTTGTAGAAGGTCGGTAATCTCTTTAACTAAAACCAGGGGTGGAAAAAGCAAAGGAACATATATAAAAATGATATACATATGAAATAATTTTGTAGAACACATAACAAACACATGTTGATCATAAGATTTACAGGTACCTTATTGCAAAATTCCTTTCCCTGGTCAGTGAGAATACGTTTCGGTGCACCGAATAAGTAAAACAAATGAATTATGCAATGCACAACTTCAGATGCACATTTTGTTTTTAATGGGAATGCTATACACCATTTGGTGAAATAATCAATCATGGTACATATGTACTGATTTCCATCTTTAGTTGTTGTTAATTTTCCAACTAAGTCCATTCCCACTAGCTCCCAGGGTTCTGTCACCTATGTAAAACAAAATAAAAGTAAATGCAATTTTCAATAATGGGTTAAGCACCTCTGTTTTAGAATCACGGACTAAAAGTATTATGATATCCCCCCCCCCGTCAGTATGGCTTCCACAACATTTCAAGAGGTCTATGCAAAGAGTAGAGAAGTCAGGGAAACCATATGCAATTGATCTTAACTCTTGAAATGCCATGGTCAGGAGAGAGATGGAACAGTGGGGATATTGTAGCTGTGTGTGTAGCAGTCAGGTAAAGCAAAGAGAAGGCAGTTGAACCCTTGAAAGGCTGTTAACTGTCAAAATGTTTGTTTATGGGTAGAAGCCAAAATGCAGGAACAAGAATTACCATGTATTTGGTTTGGCTGTGCGTGCTGGTATCTGCATTCTGATTTTTAGGTATAAACCAGAAAGCATGCCCGTTTTATGTAATTTAAGAAATAAAAATCCTATGTGTGTGCATTATTGGCGTACTGTGGCTTTTTGCTGACAGAAGCAAAAAGCCCCAGTGCGTAAAATGTTTGCCAGGATGATAAAACAAGATGGCTGTCAGGAGTGAAAGTACTACCAGCAGCCATCTTGTTTATGGGCACATAATGTACTGGGCATGCGTGGATTTTCTTGATGCATAAAGCATCTAGCGCCCATAAACAAGATGGTCGCCAAGTAGTATTTTCACTGCCAAAGGCCATCTTAAATTAAGGGCGTTGGTGTTGCTTAATATTCTCCAACCGTCTGTTTTCCACACACGCAGAATACAGCTGGTTGGGATATATAACCATGGGGGTCCATGGACCCCCCAAACAGAAGGGGACCCAAACAGGCCTACACCATGCACTTATACACAACATGCTTGGTGCCCTGCCATTAGCCTTCTCGAGAACCTGAGCTCATCCTAGCATGAAGCAAATAAGTGAAGGGTGAGGGGCTATGTGTCAACACGTTGTCTGGATCCCATGCTATTTATACCCCTATGGCAATGATATTGTCAGATTTGTCTAACCTGCTCTATTCTGTGAATGCACAGAACAGGATGTTGTAGAATCTGAGGGAAGGCCTTGGTGACTCCACTCTCTGGTAGTGTATAAAACTATGAGGTGCAGTTGCCCCAGTTAACTTCTGACTGTATTTTGATCCCCTGTAGAAGTGCCACTCTGGGTAACGGCATCCTTAGATTACACTTCACATACCAGTGTTGTGTGTGTGTGTCTGTGTATCTAAATAAACTTACATTAATTGGCTGGTGTTCTGGCTTTGCTTTTATTCCAGTACCTTCTTTTTGGCACTCCTGACATTCTAACACCTAAAGAAAAAAAAAATGCTGATAAATCCTCCACCAAAAAAAAAATTTTTTTATATATATATATATATATAGTCATAATGCAAACAAACAAAATAGCCTTATCAAATAAAAAGTGGTTACCCATTTATCAATATCCACAGTCATTCCAGGCCAAAAATAACACCCGCAAATGGCTTCTCTTGTTTTGATCATCCCACAGTGTCCCCCATGCGGACTGCAATGTAAATCTCTAAAAATGTCATCTGCCTCCTTCACACTGGTCACTACTTTTGTGTATTTCACGGTTCCATCTTTAGTTCTGCAAGTGCGATAAAGCACACCTTCTATTATGAAAAAAGAGTGAAAAATATTTACCATTAAAAAAAAATATAATAAAATTACAATGGATACAAATAAACATGTTTTGTTTACAAAAAATGATCAAATAGTTATTTTAACCACTTCAGCCCCGGACCATTTGGCAGCCAAAGGACCAGAGGTCTTTTTTCAATTTCGCACTGCACTACTTTAACTGGTAATTGCGCGGTCATGCAATTTTGTAACCAAACGAAATTTGCGTCCTTTTCTTCCCACAAATAGAGCTTTCTTTTGATGGTATTTGATTGCCTCTGTGATTTTAATTTTTTGCGATATAAACGGAAAAAGAGCGAAAATTTTGAAAAAAAAAGAGATTTTCTACTTTTTGTTATAAAAAAAATCTAATAAACTCAATTTTAGTCAAACATTTGGGCCAAAATGTATTCAGCCACATGTCTTTAGTAAAAAAAATGCCAATAAGCGTATATTTATTGGTTTGCGCAAAAGTTATAGCGTCTACAAACTAGAGTACATTTTCTGGCATTTACACCGCTTTTAATTTATGACTGCCTATTTCATTTCTTGAGGTGCTAAAATGGCAGAGAAGTACAAAACCCCCCCAAATGACCCCATTTTGGAAAGTAGACACCCCAAGCTATTTGCTGAGAGGCATGTTGAGCCCATTGAATATTTTTTTTTTTAGTCCCAAGTGATTGAATAAAGACAAAAATAAAAAAGATTTTTTTTTTTTTTTTCAAAAAGTTGTCACTAAATGATATATTGCTCACACATGCCATAGTTATATGTGGAATTGCACCCCAAAATACATTTTGCTGCTTCTCCTGAGTATGGGGATACCACATGTGTGGGACTTTTTGGGAGCCTAGCCGCGTACGGGGCCCCGAAACCCAAGCACCGCCTTCAGGATCTCTAAGGGTGCAAATTTTTGATTTCACTCCTCACTACCTATCACCGTTTCGAAGGCCATAAAATGCCAAAATAGCACAAAACCCCCCCAAATGACCCCATTTTGGAAAGTAGACACCCCAAGCTATTTGTTGAGAGGCATGGTGAGTATTTTACAGCTCTCATTTGTTTTTTAAAATGAAGAAAGTAAAGAAAAAAAAAAAAATATTTTTTTTTTTTTTTTCAATTTTCAAAACTTTGTGACAAAAAGCGAGATCTGCAAAATACTCACCATACCTCTCAGCAAATAGCTTGGGGTGTCTACTTTCTAAAATGGGGTCATTTTGGGGGGTTTTATGCTATCTGGGCATTCCATGGCCTCCGAAACTGTGATTGGCAGTGAGAAGTGAAATAAAAAAATTACACCCTTAGAAAGCCTAAAGGCGGTGATTGGTTTTTGGGGTTCCGTACGCAGCTAGGCTCCCAAAAAGTCCCACACATGTGGTATCCCCGTACTCAGGAGAAGCAACAGAATGTATTTTGGGGTGTATTTCCACATATGCCCATGACATGTTTGAGCAATATATCATTTAGTGACAACTTTTTGTAAAAAAAATATATATATATATTTTTTTTTTTCATTATTCAATCTCTTGGGACAAAAAAAAAAATATTTAATGGGCTCAACATTGCTCTCATCAAATAGCTTGGGGTGTCTACTTTCCAAAATGGGGTCATTTGGGGGGGGGTTTGAACTGTCCTGGCATTTTATGCACAACATTTAGAAGCCTATGTCACACGTCACCCACTCTTCTAACCACTTGTAGACAAAGCCCTTTCTGACACTTTTTGTTTACATGAAAACATATTTTTTTTTTGCAAGAAAATTACGTTGAACCCCCAAACACTATATATAATGTTAAAGCAAAGGCCCTACAGATTAAAATGGTGGGTGTTGCATTTTTTTTTTCCACACAGTATTTGCGCAGCGATTTTTCAAACGCATTTTTTGTGGAAAAAAAAATACACTTTTTTTTATTTTAATGCACTAAAACACACTATATTGCTCAAATTTTTGATGAAATAAAAAATATGATCTTAGGCCGAGTACATGGATACCAAACACGACATGCTTTAAAATTGCGCACAAACACGCAGTGGCGACAAACTACATACATTTTTAAAAGCCTTTAAAAGCCTTTACATGATACCACATTAGATTCACGGAGGAGGTCTACTGCTAAAATTACTGCCCTCGATCTGACCTTCGCGGTGATACCTCACATGCATGGTGCAATTGCTGTTTACATATGACGCCAGACCAACGCTTGTGTACGCCTTTGCGCAAGAGAAGGGGGGGCAGGGGTGCTTTTTTTTTTTTTTTTTTTTTTGGTTTTTTTTTTTTTTATTTTGCGTTTTTTTTTTATTTTTTTACTGTTGGGTGCATTTTTTTTGGTTGTTTTGTTTTTTTTTGTTATCTCAGGGAATGTAAATATCCCCTATGATAGCAATAGGCAGTGACAGGTACTCTTTTTTTGAAAAAAAATTGGGGTCTATTAGACCCTAGATCTTTCCTCTGCCCTCAAAGCATCTGACCACACCAAGATTGGTGTGATAAAATGCTTTCCCAATTTCCCAATGGCGCGGTTTATATCCGGGAGGGGGGACATTCCCTCCCACTGCTTGTAAAAGCAGTCTAGAGGCTAATTACCCGCTAGAATTGCTTTTACATGAAAGCCGATCACTGGCTGAAAAGAATGATACCAAGATGATACCTAAACCTGCAGGCATCATTCTGGTATAACCATTCAAAGTCCAGCAACATACTGGACATATATTGTAATCTTTTTTTTTTCATGCAGCCTCTTGGCTGAACGAAAAAAAGAGATTGATTGGTGGGTATGCCCACCATTAGAATACCTCCCTTCATCCACCCACTTCTAATGATGGGCATACATGCACCATTTATATATGCCGATGCATGGGGGCATCCTCCCGCAAAAGTTATGCCGTGTACACACGGTCGGAATTTCGACCGTATGTACGTGGCATTAGGAGCCAATCGCTCCTCTCCCCCCCCCCTGCTGCCCCCATGCTTCGGCATATATGCTCTTTTTTTTAACTGTGGTGGTGAAATCACCTCCTACAGCGTTGGAGTCGCGGCTTTATGTATCGTGGGAGCAAACGCTGTTGCTGTCAAGATAAATAAATCCGCGTTGCAACTGAATGGCGCACCTGAAAACAAAAAAATGCTTAACACTAAAACACAGTAAACAAAATTACATACCTGAAAAGCAAGCATGATAAAACATGATAAAACATAATAAAACATTGCAGAATAGAATGGAGTAAAAAAAGAGCAACAATAGAGAGAGAATAGAGTGAGAGAGAGAACAATAAAACGACAACTATTTTATTTATTTTTATTTTTTTTTTGAGATTCACAGGTAAAAAAGCTCCTGACTGAAGCGACTGAATCAAAACGCTACCACAAAAAAAATGTTAGCGATCGCAGGGATCAGGCCTGACTCTGCGAACGCTGCAGTTATGTGTGCTTAGTGTTTTGTAAGTGACAGTGATCGATCGATACTGCACTTGGGTGGGCTGGGCTGGGCGGAGGGGGAAAACGCAGGTGCTAGCAGGTATCTGGGCTGATCCCGCTAACAATGCGTTTTTTTTTGGAACCCTAAACTGCTGGGACGCTAGTATAGATCTGATCAGATCAGATATTGATCTGTTCAGATACTGTGCCACTAAGGGAGGTGTATGCTTTGCGCGTGGGTGTTTGCGGTACTGGCACTAACCTGGGGCGACGCAGACCTTATTTGACCCTAAAACCTAATTGATATCACCCGCCGGGCGATCAGGGGGTTAAACCGTTATTGGGTAATAAATGGCGGGTGCCCTGACAGTATAAAAAACAAGCTAACTAACCAGCGTCACCCGTAACAGTAATACAAAAAAAAACTGGTTACCTAGCGACACTAATGCAGCGATCAGAAAAACGATCGCTTAGTGACACTGGCAAAAGGGGGTGAAAGGGTTAACTAGGGGCAATCAGGGGGTTAAAACCTTTATTAGGTAATATATGGGGGTACCTGACGCTATATAAAAACCTGACGGGGAACCTAAATAACGAAATAACTAACTGGCTAACCAGCGTCACCAGTGACATTTATACAGTGATCACTGGTGAAAGGGTTAACTCTAGGGGCAATCAGGGGG
>CM053030.1:369937059-370009559 GCA_028564925.1 Lithobates sylvaticus
AGGGTCTCAATAATGCCATCGCATTTTGAGACCCGACCGTTACAGTTATAGTTTAAAAAAAAGTTTAAAAGTTTAAAAAAAAAAAAAAGTGTCAAAAATAAAAATAAAAAAAGTACGAAAAAAAAAAACCCCCAAAAAAATATAAAAAAAAAAAAAAAAAAAATAGTTGTCGTTTTATTGTTCTCTCTCTCTCTCTCTATTCTCTCTATTGTTGCTCTTTTTTACTCTATTCTATTCTGCAATGTTTTATTATGTTTTATCATGCTTGCTTTTCAGGTATGTAATTTTGTTTACTGTGTTTTATTGTTAGCCATTTTTTTGTTTTCAGGTGCGCCATTCAGTTGCAGCGCGGATTTATTTATCTTGACAGCAACAGCGTTTGCTCCCACGATACATAAAGCCGCGACTCCAACGCTGTAGGAGGTGATTTCACCACCACAGTTAAAAAAAAGAGCATATATGCCGAAGCATGGGGGCAGCAGGGGCGGAGGAGCGATTTTGCTCCTAATGCCACGTACATACGGTCGAAATTCCGACGGAGGCTTGCCCGTGGAAAAGTCCGACCATGTGTACGTGGCATAACTTTTTTGCGGGAGGATGCCCCATGCTTCGGCATATATATATATATTTTAGGCACCGGTTGCGTTAACAAAATGTGGGTATTTGCTTTGCAGGTATGGTAAGGTCTTACTGTTATACTGTAATGTTACTTTGTTTTAATGTTAACCATTATTTGCTTAGCAGGTACGCCATTCAGTTGCAGCACGGATTTATTTATCTTGACAGCAATAGCGTTTGCTCCCACGATACATAAAGCCGCGACTCCAACGCTGTAGGAGGTGATTTCACCACCACAGTTAAAAAAAAGAGCATATATGCCGAAGCATGGGGGCAGCAGGGGCGGAGGAGCGGTTTTGCTCCTAATGCCACGTACATACGGTCGAAATTCCGACGGAGGCTTGCCCGTGGAAAAGTCTGACCATGTGTACGTGGCATAACTTTTTTGCGGGAGGATGCCCCCTGCTTCGGCATATATAAATGGTGCATGTATGCCCACCATTAGAAGTGGGTGGATGAAGGGAGGTATTCTAATGGTGGGCATACCCACCAATCAATCTCTTTTTTTTCGTTCAGCCAAGAGGCTGCATGAAAAAAAAAGATTACAATATATGTCCAGTATGTTGCTGGACTTTGAATGGTTATACCAGAATGATGCCTGCAGGTTTAGGTATCATCTTGGTATCATTCTTTTCAGCCAGTGATCGGCTTTCATGTAAAAGCAATTCTAGTGGGTAATTAGCCTCTAGACTGCTTTTACAAGCAGTGGGAGGGAATGACCCCCCTCCCAGATATAAACCGCGCCATTGGGAAATTGAGAAAGCGTTTTATCACACCGATCTTGGTGTGGTCAGATGCATTGAGGGCAGAGGAAAGATCTAGGGTCTAATATATTTTTTCAAAAAAAGAGTACCTGTCACTGCCTATTGCTATCATAGGGGATATTTACATTCCCTGCGATAACAATAAAAATGATAACTAAGAAAAAAAATGGAAGGAACAGTTTAAAACTAAAATAAAAAAGCGTTGGTCTGGCGTCATATGTAAACAGCAATTGCATCATGCATGTGAGGTATCACCGCGAAGGTCAGATCGAGGGCAGTAATTTTAGCAGTAGACCTCCTCTGTGAATCTAATGTGGTAACCTGTAAAGGCTTTTAAAAATGTATGTAGCTTGTCTCCACTGCGTTTTTGTGCGCAATTTTAAAGCATGTCGTGTTTGGTATCCATGTACTCGGCCTAAGATCATATTTTTTATTTCATCAAAAATTTGAGCAATATAGTGTGTTTTAGTGCATTAAAATAAAAAAAAGTATTTTTTCCACAAAAAATGCGTTTGAAAAATCGCTGCGCAAATACTGTGTGGAAAAAAAAAAAATGCAACACCCACCATTTTAATCTGTATGGCCTTTGCTTTAACAATATATATATAGTGTTTGGGGGTTCAACGTAATTTTCTTGCAAAAAAAAAATATGTTTTCATGTAAACAAAAAGTGTCAGAAAGGGCTTTGTCTTCAAGTGGTTAGAAGAGTGGGTGATGTGTGACATAAGCTTCTAAACGTTGTGCATAAAATGCCAGGACAGTTCAAACCCCCCCCCCCCCCCCCAATGACCCCATTTTGGAAAGTAGACACCCCAAGCTATTTGCTGAGAGCCATGTTGAGCCCATTAAATTTTTTTTTTTTTTGTCCCAAGAGATTGAATAATGAAGAAAAAAAATAATTTTTTTTTTTTACAAAAAGTTGTCACTAAATGATATATTGCTCACACATGTCATGGGCATATGTGGAAATACACCCCAAAATACATTCTGTTGCTTCTCCTGAGTACGGGGATACCACATGTGTGGAATTTTTTGGGAGCCTAGCTGCGTACGGGACCCCAAAAACCAAGCACTGCCTTCAGGCTTTTTAAGGGTGTAATTTTTTTATTTCACTCCTCACTGCCAATCACAGTTTCGGAGGCCATGGAATGCCCAGATGGCACAAACCACCCCCAAATGACCCCATTTTGGAAAGTAGACACCCCAAGCTATTTGCTGAGAGGTACGGTGATTATTTTGCAGATCTCGCTTTTTGTCACAAAGTTTTGAAAATTGAAAAAAAAAAAATTTTTCTTTACTTTCTTCATTTTCAAAAACACATGAGAGCTGTAAAATACTCACCATGCCTCTCAACAAATAGCTTGGGGTGTCTACTTTCCAAAATGGGTCATTTGGGGGGGGGGGGGGGGGGTTTGTGCTATTTTGGCATTTTATGGCCTTCGAAACTGTGATAGGTAGTGAGGAGTGAAATCAAAAATTTGCACCCTTAGAAATCCTGAAGGCGGTGCTTGGGTTTCGGGGCCCCGTACACGGCTAGGCTGCCTAAAAGTCCCACACATGTGGTATTCCCGTACTCAGGAGAAGCAGGAAAATGTATTTTGGGGTGCAATTCCACATATAACCATGGCATGTGTGAGCAATATATCATTTAGCGACAACTTTTTGTAAAACATTTTTCTTTTTTTTTTTTTTGTCTTTATTCAATCACTTGGGACAAAAAAAAAAATATTCAATGGGCTCAACATGCCTCTCAGCAAATAGCTTGGGTTGTCTACTTTCCAAAATGGGGTCATTTGGGGGGGTTTTGTGCCATCTTGGCATTTTATGGCCTTCAAAACTGTGATAGGTAGTGATAGGTAGTGAGGAGTGAAATCAAAAATTTATGCCCTTAGAAATCCTGAAGGCGGTGCTTGGTTTTCGGGGTCCCGTATGCGGATAGGCTCCCAAAAAGTCCCACACATGTGGTATCCCCGTACTCAGGAGAAGCAGCAGAATGTATTTTGGGGTGTAATTCCACATATGCCCATGGCATGTGTGGGCAATATATAATTTAGTGACAACTTTGGGCAAAAAAAAAAATGTTTGTAATATTCCCGCAACTTGTGGCAAAATATAAAATATTCCATGGACTCAACATGCCTCTCAGCAAATAGCTTGGGGTGTCTACTTTCCAAAATGGGGTCATTTGGGGGGGGGGTTTTGTGCTATTTTGGCATTTTATGGCCTTCGAAACTGTGATAGGTAGTGAGGAGTGAAATCAAAAATTAGCACCCTTAGAAATCCTGAAGACGGTGCTTGGGTTTCGGGGCCCCGTACGCGGCTAGACTCCCAAAAAGTCCCACACATGTGGTAACCCCGTACTCAGGAGAAGCAGAAAAATGTATTTTGGGGTGCAATTCCACATATAACCATGGCATGTGTGAGCAATATATCATTTAGTGACAACTTTTTGAATACATTTTTTTTTTTTTGTCTTTATTCAATCACTTGGGACTAAAAAAAAAAAAAATATTTAATGGGCTCAACATGCCTCTCAGCAAATAGCTTGGGGTGTCTACTTTCCAAAATGAGGTAATTTGGGGGGGTTTTGTGCCATCTTGGCATTTTATGAATGAATGATTTGTATAGCGCTACAACTGCGAACTGAATCGCCTCAAGGCACTTGTCTGCTCTTGTTGGGATGCCACGTTTAGAAGAGGTGAGTCTTGAGTTTTTTCCTGAAGGCCTGATGGTTTTTTTCCAAGCGGATGTTGTTTGGTAGAGCGTTCCATAGCCGAGGTCCCTGTACTGCGAATCTTCGTTCTCCCTTCGATTTGTATCGGGCTTTGGGGATGAGAAGGAGATTTTGGTTTGTTGATCGAAGGCTGCGATTTGGTATGTATTTTTCTATTTTCTCACAAAGGTATTGAGGCGCATTTCCTTGTGTACATTTGTGGGTGAGGCAGAGGGTCTTGAATGTGATCCTGTCTTTTACCTTGAGCCAATGGAGGATCCTTAGGGATGGGGAGATGGATTCCCAGGGTTTCTTTCCGGTGACTAATCTTGCTGCTGTGTTTTGGACACTTTGAAGGCGCGCAATCTGGTAATCCTATGTACAGGGAGTTTGCATAGTCGAGACGCGAATTGATGATCGTTCCTACTACTACCGCTTTTTCCTTTTCCGTGATGAAGGGGATGAGTCTGCGTAGCATGCGAAGGAGATGGTGGGATCCACTGATTATGGATCCTATTTGTGCCTCCATGGTCATCTCTGAATCAAAGATGACTCCGAGGCTTTTGGCTTTTGTGCTTGGGATGATGGTCTGTCCCAGGATGGTTGGTGGTGTCCAAGGGGTCTTTGTCTTTTTCCTTGAGTTTGCGTCGAGGAGCAGTAGTTCTGTTTTTGATCCATTTAGTTTGAGGGAGCTAGTGGTCATCCAGTCATCTATCAATGTGAGACATTTTCCTAGTTCCTGGTATTGGTCTTTTTGTCCGGTGATCCGGAAATACAGTTGAGTGTCGTCCGCGTATGAGTGGAAGCACAGATCAAATTTGCTAATAATTTTGAAGAGTGGCCGGATGTAAATGTTGAAGAGTACTGGTGACAATGGTGATCCTTGAGGGACTCCATAAGTGATTGCCCGGGTTTCCGATGTGAAGGCTCCTAACTTCACTGTCTGTGACCGGTTTCCTAAGAAGGAAGCGAACCATGGAAGATCTACATCTGTAACTCCTGCCCCTTCCTTGAGGCGGATGAGAAGCGTGTTGTGGTCCACTGTGTCGAACGCCGCACTAAGATCCAGCAATACCAGAAGACACGATTCTCCATCATCCGCTGCTTCTAGGGCATCATCCCATATTTTCAGAAGTGGCGTTTCTGTGCCATGGCCTGGGCGGAAGCCCGATTGTAGTGGGTCCAGGAGCTTGTGTGTGTCCAGATGAAGTTGAAGCCGTTGTACTACTGCTTTCTCCATAATTTTGGAAATGGTGTTCAGGCTTGTTACCGGTCTGTGATTGTTCGGATCTTTGGGGTCGAGGTTGGGTTTCTTTAACGATGCCTTGCTTGAGGGAATTCGGAACCAATCCTTCTTTGAACGACTGATTTACTAGGTGTGTAATAGCGGGGGCCAGAATGTCGGAGCATTCTTTCAAGAGTTTTGTGGGGATGATGTCGTTTAGTGATGTGCTGTCTCGGAGGCTCTTGATGACGTTTTTGGTTTCATCCACGGTGATCGGGGTAAGTGAAAAATGTGGTGCTTGTGCGCTGTGGATGTAAAATTCCTTACCTGGGTTGAGTTGAGTAGAGTTGGTTGTTGTTTTTTTTTTTTTGTTGAATTATTTTATGAATGTTGACTATTTTGTTGATGAAAAAAAAAAAAAAAAAAAAAAAAAATCGGATAATTTGTTGCAGTATTCTTGAGTTTCGTTTCCTAGGGGCTCAAGGCAGGTGGGGTTCATAGTCTGGGCGACTAGTTTGAAAAGTTCCCGTGGTCGGTTGACGGCTTTTGAGAGGGTGTTTGAGACATATTCTTTTTTTGCTGTGAAAATTGCTTTATGATATCTCTTGGTGAGTATTCTGTATTTTGTGTGATTTTCCTTTGTGGTGTTTCTTCTCCAGGCTCTTTCTGCTCTTCTGTGTTCCCGTTTCAGTAGAGTAAGCGTGCCATTAAACCATCCAGAATTTTTCTTGCGGATGGGTGCTCGATGTTTTGGGGCGACTGCATCTGCTGTTTGTAGAAGTGCCCTGTTTATGAAGCTGAGTGTTCGTTCTGTTGAGTGGTTTTGATTCAGTGTAGCCATTTTGTATGTTAGTGTGGTTTTGAAGATTTCCGAGTGTAGTTAAACTAGGCGATGGGGGGGGGGAGGGGCCAGAGATAGGAATAGTCAGCGTGGAACATATTCCAGAGGGTAATATTAGGGGCATTAGTGGTAGGGTAACTAAAGCACATAAACCCAAGGTAAATATAGTAGAAAGTCCTAGTTGCAATCTCGGAACACCCAAGAGGGTAGTATGTGACTGGTCAAAATATAGTAATGCATTAAAGTGTTTGTTCACCAATGCCAGAAGTCTGCCAAGCAAAATAGGTGAGTTGGAAGCTCTGGTGCATCAGGAGAGCTATGATGTAATCGGTATTGCTGAAACTTGGCTGCAGTCCTCACATGACTGGGCTATAAATATTCCTGGCTTTGCACTCTTTCGGAAAGACAGAGTTAAAAGGAAAGGTGGAGGGGTCTGTCTGTATGTGAGAAGTGATCTCAAAGCGAGTGTGAAAGAGGACCTGGGGGATGGAGAGTGTGATGAGTCTGAAGCATTATGGGTGGAACTGCATACAGATGTGCGTAGTTCAAAGTTAATCATTGGAGTTTGTTATAGACCACCCAATGTTAATGAGGAGGTGGATACTCAGCTCCTTGCTCAAATAGAAAGGGCTGCAAGGGCTGGGACAGTGATAATAATGGGGGATTTTAACTACCCAGAAATTGACTGGAATAATGGCACTGCTGGGACAGTTAAAAGGACAAAAATTTATAAACCTATTACCTGACAATTTTATGGTCCAGTTCATTGAGGCCCCAACCAGGAATGATGCTCTGCTGGATCTGGTAATCTCAAACCATGCAGAGCATATTACTAATGTTCAGATAAAGGAGCATCTGGGTAGCAGTGACCATAACATGATTTCATTTGATGTTAGCTGTAAGCAAAAATCACATACAGGAAAGATAAAAACACTTAATTTCAAGAGGGCAAATTTTCCAAGGATGAGGGCTGCTCTCCAGAACTTAGACTGGGAGAGAATATTGGCAACAATGGGCACAGAACAGAAATGGGGATTCTTCAAAAAGACTGTTTGTGAACTCACTGCAAAGTATATTCCCATGGGCAATACATTTAAAAGGCTAAAAATAAAACCTATGTGGCTCACGGCCAAAGTTAAAAAAGCTATAAACTATAAGAAAAGAGCTTTTAAAAAATATAAAAATGAAGGATCACTAGTGTCATTTAAATGTTACAAAGAACATAACAGAATATGTAAAAAGGAAATCAAGGATGCAAAAATTCAAAACGAAAGACAGATTGCAAAAGATAGTAGGACAAACCCCAAAAAATTCTTCAAATATATTAATAGTAAAAAGGTCAAGTCTGAGCATGTAGGCCCTTTACAAAATAATCTAGAGTGGGTGACTGGGGACAAAGAGAAGGCTAATTTATTAAATACTTTCTTCAGCTCTGTGTATACAAAGGAGCATGGGGGAGCTCATGTCCACAATGGGGGTGGTAGTGACACAGCCCTAAATCCACAATGGCTCAAAAGTGATATGGTCCAGAAATATTTAGACAGAATAAAGGTGGATAAAGCACCTGGACCTGATGGCATCCACCCACGGATCCTAAAAGAATTGAGCTCTGTAATTTCAAAGCCATTGTATCTAATTTTTAGGGAATCATTAATGACAGGAATAGTACCACTGGATTGGCGCAGGGCGAACGTGGTGCCTATATTTAAAAAGGGAACAAAGTCTTTACCAAGTAACTATAGACCTGTTAGTTTAACTTCTATAGTTGGGAAGATACTGGAGAGATTATTAAAAGACCACATAGACGAGTTCTTGCAGGAAAAAAATATTTTAAGCAACAGACAGCATGGGTTCATGAAAGACAGAAGTTGTCAGACAAACCTCATTTCTTTTTATGAGGTGGTAAGTAAAACCTTGGACAGAGGCGTGGCTGTGGACGTGGTATACTTGGATTTTGCAAAAGCGTTCGATACAGTTCCCCACACACGGCTCATGTGTAAGGTAAGGTCTACAGGTTTGGAAATATCGGTTTGTAAATGGATAGAAAACTGGCTAAAAGACAGAATTCAGAGAGTCGTGGTTAATGATTCTTACTCTGAATGGTCTAAGGTTATCAGTGGTGTACCCCAAGGTTCAGTGCTGGGACCCTTACTTTTTAATATCTTTATAAATGATATTGGGTCTGGGATCAAAAGTAACATTTCTGTCTTTGCAGATGACACCAAGCTATGCAGTGGAATAATGTCCTTACAGGAGGTCTCCAATTTACAAGCTGACCTCAATGCTCTGTCAAATTGGGCGACTATGTGGCAGATGAGGTTTAATGTTGATAAATGTAAAGTTATGCACTTGGGGGCTAAGAATATGCATGCATCATACATGCTAGGGGGAGTACAACTGGGGGAATCCGTAGTGGAGAAGGATCTGGGGGTTTTGGTAGATCATAAACTCAATAATAGCATGCAATGCCAAGCTGCGGTTTCCAAAGCGAGCAAAGTCCTTTCTTGTATTAAGAGAGGTATGGACTCCAGAGAGAGATATCATTTTGCCCCTGTTCAAATCATTAGTAAGACCTCATCTGGAATATGCAGTTCAGTTTTGGGCACCAGTTCTCAAAAAGGATATTGGGGAACTGGAGAAAGTGCAGAGAAGGGCAACCAAACTGATAAGAGGCATGGAGGAGCTCAGCTATGAGGAAAGATTAGAGGAACTGAATTTATTCACCCTTGATAAGAGGAGATTAAGGGGGGATATGATCAACATGTATAAATATATAAGGGGTCCATATAGTGAACTTGGGGTTGAGTTATTCACTTTACGGTCAACAAAGAGGACAAGGGGGCACTCTTTACGTCTAGAGGAGAAGAGATTTCATCTCCAAACAAGGAAAGGTTTCTTCACAGTAAGAGCTGTGAAAATGTGGAATAGACTCCCTGCAGAGGTGGTTCTAGCCAGCTCAGTAGGATTGCTTTAAGAAAGGCCTGGATACTTTCCTAAATGTACATAATATAACTGGGTACTGACATTTATAGGTAAAGTTGATCCAGGGAAAATCCGATTGCCTCTCGGGGGATCAGGAAGGAATTTTTTTCCCCTGCTTTAGCAAATTGGAGAATGCTCTGCTGGGGTTTTTTTGCCTTCCTCTGGATCAACTGTGGGTATAGAATGGGGTATATGGGATTGTATGATATATATATGTGTATATATATATATATATATATATATATATATATATATTTTATATTATTTTTTTTTTTTTTTTAATTTGTGGTTGAACTGGATGGACTTGTGTCTTTTTTCAACCTAACTAACTATATGTAACTATGTAACTATGTAACTAGTTTCTTCTGCGATCTAATCCAGTGTGTTGTTGCCGCCGGGTTTGGTTTTTGCAGGAAGATGTTGGTGGCGATCTCAAATTTGATAGCGTGGTGGTCTGACCATGATAGCGCTATGTTGTCTCGAATGCTGATGTCCGTATTTTGCTTGAAGATGAGGTCCAGGATGTGACCTGACCCATGTGTGGGAGCCTTTACTAGTTGTTGGAGCCCTAGGTCTTCCAGTTGATTGATGCAGGTGGTGGCGATGGGGTCTTCGGTGGAGTTCGCCCAGAGGTTGAAATCTCCGAGTACCAGAACCTTGTTGTTTTTCAGGGTGTGTGCCGAGATGAATTCCGTGAGTGGTATCGGTAGGTTTGTGTTTGGTCCTGGTGGTCTGTAGCATAGCAGCATGTGGATGGTTTCTTGTGGTGTGGTTTGCATCTGTAGAGTAAGTGTCTCCATAAAAGTTGCTGTGTTCTGTACCGTAGGTTTGACGAGCGCTAGATGAGCTTTGAAGATCACAGCTAGGCCTCCTCCTTTTTTTCCTTTCCTATGCTCGGTTAGGATCCTGTAGTTTTCTGGCACTAATTCTGTTAGGATGGTGTTGCAGTCGGGTGTTAGCCAGCTTTCCGTGATGAAGAGGCAATCTATGTTGTTTTGTGTGATGAAGTCATGGATTTCGTGCCTGTGCTTGACCGCCGATCTGGTGTTAATCAAGGCGCATGCTAACTGTTGCGGTTGAGTTGTAGTCTTCTTATGTTTGATCGTTGCTTGTGGATTGATCCTTAGTAGTCGTTCTTTTTGTAATATTTTTTGAATGTCGGTCGGTAGAGTTGCAGTCAAATTTCTTAGTCTGCGGAGTGACTCTGCTGAGTATTTGAAATTGCACATGTTGAGGTGCTCCAAAAATTTTTTTCCCTGCTGTGGGCGAGATGATGCGTTGAAAAAAGTGGATGCCTTTGTTGAGGCGATAACGGTCTTGCGCAAGCTGGTTGAAGATGTTGCGGATCTGTGGGAAACCCTGTAGACCTACACCCTCCCTCCCGTTGATCCAGAGGAAGGCGAAAAACCCCTACTAGCGCGGCCAATTGCTATTGCAGAGGAAAAAATTCCTTCCTGACCCCCCGAGGGGCGGTCGGACGTTGGTCCCTGGATCAACTGCTAATGGTGGTCCCCTGCGATACTTACCAGAATATTTACCTTACCGGGTTGCTCAAATGATGGGGATAGGGTGAATCCTGATGTTGATCACCTGGGGAAGAAGAGGCGGCTATATGGTGATGCTGATGATACTGGTGTGTGCTGTTAAAAAACTTGTGGTTAAAACTGGCTGGTCTGGGTGTATACTGTAATTAAAAGCCTTGCAAAAACTTGGTTAAAAACTTGGTTAAAAACTTTGGTTAAAAACCTGCATTTTAAAATAACTTGGCCGGTCTGGGTGTACCAAGATGGCCGCCGTACTATGTAGAAGCAGGTGAAGTGCTGTGGATTTGGGTGTACCAAGATGGCCGCCGGACTAGGCCCGAGCTGCGGCCTGTCCTAGCCCTGACGGCTCCCAGTTCTTCCGTGAGTGTTTGGTGGGCGCTGAAGGGCTTGGAGGGGGGGGGGGGGGGGAGGCTCGCCTCAGCCCTGTTGAGCCGAAAAAGAGGGCTAGAGAGGTGATTGGGGAGGCGGATGGCCGGCTTCGGCCGGGACTAGGCCGGGGACTCTCCTAGTTTCTGATGCCCAATGGGCAGATGGGCCGGCGTGGAGAAAGAAAGGGGGGCGATTGATTGCGGGGGGCCGCGGGATCCGCAGTGGGGTCCCGTTGTACTCCTGCTCCCTGTCCTCACTGCTCAGGGGTCCGGGATGGGATATGCACTGGCTGGGTCCTGCTCGCTGGGGGCTGTGGGCTTCTGACGGCCGGAGCTGCTGGGCGCACGTCCTCTTCCTTCACTCAGCACTCAGCACTGACACTGACAGGACACTTTATGGCCTTCAAAACTGTGATAGGTAGTGATAGGTAGTGAGGAGTGAAATCAAAAATTTATGCCCTTAGAAATCCTGAAAGCGGTGCTTGGTTTTCGGGGTCCCGTATGCGGATAGGCTCCCAAAAAGTCCCACACATGTGGTATCCCGTACTCAGGAGAAGCAGCAGAATGTATTTTGGGGTGTAATTCCACATATGCCCATGGCATGTGTGGGCAATATATAATTTAGTGACAACTTTGGGCAAAAAAAAAAATGTTTGTAATATTCCCGCAACTTGTGGCAAAATATAAAAATATTCCATGGACTCAACATGCCTCTCAGCAAATAGCTTGGGGTGTCTACTTTCCACAATGGGGCCATTTGGGGGGGTCTTGTGCTATTTTGGCATTTTATGGCCTTCGAAACTGTGATAGGTAGTGAGGAGTGAAATCAAAAATTTGCACCCTTAGAAATCCTGAAGGCGGTGCTTGGGTTTCGGGGCACCGTACGCGGCTAGGCTCCCAAAAAGTCCCACACATGTGGTATCCCCATACTCAGGAGAAGCAGCAAAATGTATTTTGGGGTGCATCTCCACATATAACCATGGCATGTGTGAGCAATATATCATTTAGTGACAACTTTTTTTTTTTTTTGTCTTTATTCAATCACTTGGGACTAAAAAAAAAAAATATTCAATGGGCTCAACATGCCTCTCAGCAAATAGCTTGGGGTGTCTACTTTCCAAAATGGGGTCATTTGGGGGGGTTTTGTACTTCCCTGCCATTTTAGCACCTCAAGAAATGAGATAGGCAGTCATAAATTAAAAGCGGTGTAAATTCCAGGAAAAATTTACTCTAGTTTGTAGACGCTAGAACTTTTGCGCAAACCAATAAATATATGCTTATTGGCATTTTTTTTACTAAAGACATGTGGCTGAATAAATTTTGGCCCAAATGTTTGACTAAAATTGAGTTTATTCGATTTCTCTTATAACAAAAAGTAGAAAATATCTTTTTTTTTCAAAATTTGCAGTCTTTTTGCGTTTATAGCGCAACAAATAAAAATCACAGAGGCAATCAAATACCATCAAAAGAAAGCTCTATTTGTGGGAAGAAAAGGACGCAAATTTCGTTTGGTTACAACATTGCATGACCGCGCAATTACCAGTTAAAGCAGTGCAGTGCGAAATTGAAAAAAGACCTCTGGTCCTTAAAGTGGAGTTCCACCCACTTTTACAACTCTTCAGCATCCCTTACTAAACTGTGCACTGTAAACAAATTGGATATTTTTTTTATTTTTTTTTCAGCACAGACTGTATATATGCTGTATTCATTTTTCACTTCCTCCTCCCTGGCCGTGGCCCATCGCATCATTTCCTGTTTGCAATGCCTCCTGGGAAGGGGCAGCAACTTCCTCTGACACTGCCGTTGCTATGGAAACCTGACCTGAAACCCATTACACTGCTTATGCTGCACTGAGCATGTACGAGATCTGCAAGGATGCGATCCAGGAAGAAATACAGTCTGACTTCAGATGCCCACAGTTAAGATGGCCACAGCCTGCTGCAAGTTTATAAAATAACAAACTACTGCTAAAAACTAACAAAACAGACCTTAGTTTACAGACTAACTTTACTAGAATACATTAAACTTGTGTATTATAGGGGTATTTTTATTTAACCACTTGCCGACCGCCCCATTTAGTGTCAGTGTGACTGTAATAACTGTCAGGGCAGTTAGTTTTAGGTCCTAGGTAGCCCCCTACCCCCACCTAATAAAGGTTTAACCCCCTGATTGCCCCTAGTTAACCCCTTCACCCCCTTTTGCCAGTGTCACTAAGCGATCGTTTTTCTGATCGCTGCATTGTGTCGCTAGGTAACCATTTTTTTTTTATTTTAACCGCCATGTTTTATATAGGTTCATAAATAGTTTTATAGGTCAGGTACCCCCATATTACAACCTAAATAAAGGTTTTAACCCCCTGATTGCCCCTAGAGTTAACCCTTTCACCAGTAATCACCGTATAACTGTCACTGGTGACGCTGGTTAGCCAGTTAGTTATTTCGTTATTTAGGTTCCCCGTCAGGTTTTTATATAGCGTCAGGTACCCCCATATATTACCTAATAAAGGTTTAACCCCCTGATTGCCCCTAGTTAACCCTTTCACCCCCTTTTGCCAGTGTCACTAAGCGATCGTTTTTCTGATCGCTGCATTAGTGTCGCTAGGTAACCAGTTTTTTTTTAGGTTAACCGCCATGTTTATATAGGTTCATAAATAGGTTTATAGGTCAGGTACCCCCATATTACAACCTAAATAAAGGTTTTAACCCCCTGATTGCCCCTAGAGTTAACCCTTTCACCAGTGATCACTGTATAACTGTCACTGGTGACGCTGGTTAGCCAGTTAGTTATTTCGTTATTTAGGTTCCCCGTCAGGTTTTTATATAGCGTCAGGTACCCCCATATATTACCTAATAAAGGTTTAACCCCCTGATTGCCCCTAGTTAACCCTTTCACCCCCTTTTGCCAGTGTCACTAAGCGATCGTTTTTCTGATCCCTGCATTAGTGTCGCTAGGTAACCAGTTTTTTTTTGTATTACTGTTACGGGTGACGCTGGTTAGTTAGCTTGTTTTTTATACTGTCAGGGCACCCGCCATTTATTACCCAATAACGGTTTAACCCCCTGATCGCCCGGCGGGTGATATCAATTAGGTTTTAGGGTCAAATAAGGTCTGCGTCGCCCCAGGTTAGTGCCAGTACCGCAAACACCCACGCGCAAAGCATACACCTCCCTTAGTGGTATAGTATCTGAACAGATCAATATCTGATCTGATCAGATCTATACTAGCGTCCCAGCAGTTTAGGGTTCCAAAAAAACGCAGCGTTAGCGGCATCAGCCCAGATACCTGCTAGCACCTGCGTTTTCCCCCCTCCGCCCAGCCCAGCCCACCCAAGTGCAGTATCGATCGATCACTGTCACTTACAAAACACTAAGCACACATAACTGCAGTGTTCGCAGAGTCAGGCCTGATCCCTGCGATCGCTAACATTTTTTTTGTGGTAGCGTTTTGATTCAGTCGCTAACAGTCAGGAGCTTTTTTACCTGTGAATCTCAAAAAAATAAAAAAAACAAAAATAGTTGTCGTTTTATTGTTCTCTCTCTCTCTCTATTGTTGCTCTTTTTTTACTCCATTCTATTCTGCAATGTTTTATTATGTTTTATCATGTTTTATCATGCTTGCTTTTCAGGTATGTAATTTTGTTTACTGTGTTTTAGTGTTAAGCATTTTTTTGTTTTCAGGTGCGCCATTCAGTTGCAGCGCGGATTTATTTATCTTGACAGCAACAGCGTTTGCTCCCACGATACATAAAGCCGCGACTCCAACGCTGTAGGAGGTGATTTCACCACCACAGTTAAAAAAAAGAGCATATATGCCGAAGCATGGGGGCAGCAGGGGGGGGGGAGGAGCGATTGGCTCCTAATGCCACGTACATACGGTCGAAATTCCGACCGTGTGTACACGGCATAACTTTTGCGGGAGGATGCCCCCATGCATCGGCATATATAAATGGTGCATGTATGCCCATCATTAGAAGTGGGTGGATGAAGGGAGGTATTCTAATGGTGGGCATACCCACCAATCAATCTCTTTTTTTCGTTCAGCCAAGAGGCTGCATGAAAAAAAAAAAGATTACAATATATGTCCAGTATGTTGCTGGACTTTGAATGGTTATACCAGAATGATGCCTGCAGGTTTAGGTATCATCTTGGTATCATTCTTTTCAGCCAGTGATCGGCTTTCATGTAAAAGCAATTCTAGCGGGTAATTAGCCTCTAGACTGCTTTTACAAGCAGTAGGAGGGAATGTCCCCCCTCCCGGATATAAACCGCGCCATTGGGAAATTGGGAAAGCATTTTATCACACCAATCTTGGTGTGGTCAGATGCTTTGAGGGCAGAGGAAAGATCTAGGGTCTAATAGACCCCAATTTTTTCAAAAAAAGAGTACCTGTCACTGCCTATTGCTATCATAGGGGATATTTACATTCCCTGAGATAACAATAAAAATCATAACAAAGAAAAAAAATGGAAGGAACAGTTTAAAAATAGAATAAAAAAGCTAAATAAATAAAAAAAAAAACTAAAAAAAAAAAAAAAAAAGCACCCCTGCCCCCCCTTCTCTTGCGCAAAGGCGTACACAAGCGTTGGTCTGGCGTCATATGTAAACAGCAATTGCAGCATGCATGTGAGGTATCACCGCGAAGGTCAGATCGAGGGCAGTAATTTTAGCAGTAGACCTCCTCCGTGAATCTAATGTGGTATCATGTAAAGGCTTTTAAAGGCTTTTAAAAATGTATGTAGTTTGTCGCCACTGCGTGTTTGTGCGCAATTTTAAAGCATGTCGTGTTTGGTATCCATGTACTCGGCCTAAGATCATATTTTTTATTTCATCAAAAATTTTGAGCAATATAGTGTGTTTTAGTGCATTAAAATAAAAAAAAGTGTATTTTTTCCACAAAAAATGCGTTTGAAAAATCGCTGCGCAAATACTGTGTGGAAAAAAAAAAATGCAACACCCACCATTTTAATCTGTAGGGCCTTTGCATTAACAATATATATAGTGTTTGGGGGTTCAACGTAATTTTCTTGCAAAAAAAAAAATATGTTTTCATGTAAACAAAAAGTGTCAGAAAGGGCTTTGTCTACAAGTGGTTAGAAGAGTGGGTGACGTGTGACATAGGCTTCTAAATGTTGTGCATAAAATGCCAGGACAGTTCAAACCCCCCCCAAATGACCCCATTTTGGAAAGTAGACACCCCAAGCTATTTGCTGAGAGCAATGTTGAGCCCATTAAATATTTTTTTTTTTTGTCCCAAGAGATTGAATAATGAAAAAAAAAAATATATATATATTTTTTTTACAAAAAGTTGTCACTAAATGATATATTGCTCAAACATGTCATGGGCATATGTGGAAATACACCCCAAAATACATTCTGTTGCTTCTCCTGAGTACGGGGATACCACATGTGTGGGACTTTTTGGGAGCCTAGCTGCGTACGGAACCCCAAAAACCAATCACCGCCTTCAGGCTTTCTAAGGGTGTAATTTTTTTATTTCACTTCTCACTGCCAATCACAGTTTCGGAGGCCATGGAATGCCCAGATGGCATAAAACCCCCCCAAAATGACCCCATTTTGGAAAGTAGACACCCAAGCTATTTGCTGAGAGGTATTGTGAGTATTTTGCAGATGTCGCTTTTTGTCACAAAGTTTTGAAAATTGAAAAAAAAAAAAAAAAAAAATTTTTTTTCTTTACTTTCTTCATTTTCAAAAACAAATGAGAGCTGTAAAATACTCACCATGCCTCTCAACAAATAGCTTGGGGTGTCTACTTTCCAAAATGGGGTCATTTGGGGGGGTTTTGTGCTATTTTGGCATTTTATGGCCTTCGAAACTGTGATAGGTAGTGAGGAGTGAAATCAAAAATTTGCACCCTTAGAAATCCTGAAGGCGGTGCTTGGGTTTCGGGGCCCCGTACGCGGCTAGGCTCCCAAAAAGTCCCACACATGTGGTATCCCCATACTCAGGAGAAGCAGCAAAATGTATTTTGGGGTGCAATTCCACATATAACTATGGCATGTGTGAGCAATATATCATTTAGTGACAACTTTTTGAAGAAAAAAAAAATTAAAAAGTAAAAAAAAAAATAATTTCGGCCGGAACACCGCTTTAAGCTGACAATTGGTCCGGGGCTGAAGTTGTTAAATAATAATTATTTTGCTGACAATATCACCGCAAGAAGCTGTTACTTACCTAGAAAAGAATGATATCTGTATTCGATTGTTTATGTAAAAGCAGCAGGCTGGTAGCAGAAATGGAAACATTTTATCTCTGATCTGTTAGGAATTGTATGCATTGTTTGCATTGTATAGATTTGGCAGAGCCGAGCGCTGGAGCCATAGCAACCGATCAACCAATCACAGATCTTCCTAGAAATTTCCCACAACATTTCTCCTGCATCAGTTTGAAATTTCTAGGAAGATCTGTGATTGGCTGATCGGTTGCTATGGCTCCAGCGCTCGGCTCTGCCAAATGCATACAATTCCTAACAGATCAGAGATAAAAGGTTGAAGTTTATCTATAGACACAGGCAGTGCCGATCCTGACCTCCCTGGGGCCCTAAGCAAAATTCTGCTAAGGGGCCCTCTACCTGACCCATGATGCCGTGAGCATAGGTCCCCAGAGAGCCTCCCTCCTTACATTAGGGTCCTCAGAGAGCCTCCCCTTACGTCAGGGCCCCTAGAAAGCCTCCCCTTACGTCAGGGTCCCCAGAGGGCTCCCCTTACATCAGTGTCCTCAGAGAGCCCCTCCTCAAATCAGGGTCCCCAGAGAGCCTCCCCCTACATCAGGATCCCCAGAGAGACTTCCTTAAATCCTCACCGCGACAATCATTGCAGCCTCACCGTGCCCATTATTGCAGCCTCATCATGTTAATAATTGCCACCTCACCGTGCCCATCATTGCAGCCTTAGTGTGCCCATCACTGCCGCCTCACCTTGTCCATCATTGCCACCTCACCGTGCCAATCATTAAAGCCTTACCATGCCAATCATTGCAGCCTCACCATGCCCATCACTGCCACCTCACCATGGCAATCATTGCAGCCTTACCATGCTTATCATTGCAGCCTCACCGTGTTAATAATTGCCATCTCACCATGCCAATCATTGCAGCCTTACCATGCCTATCATTGCAGCCTTACCATGCCTATCATTGCAGCCTTACCATGCCATTCATTGCAGCCTTACCATGCTTATCATTGCAGCCTTACCATGCTTATCATTGCAGCCTTACCATGCTTATCATTGCAGCCTTACCATGCTTATCATTGCAGCCTTACCATGCTTATCATTGCAGCCTTACCATGCTTATCATTGCAGCCTTACCATGCTTATCATTGCAGCCTTACCATGCTTATCATTGCAGCCTTACCATGCTTATCATTGCAGCCTTGCCATGCTTATCATTGCAGCCTTGCCATGCTTATCATTGCAGCCTTGCCATGCTTATCATTGCAGCCTTGCCATGCTTATCATTGCAGCCTTGCCATGCTTATCATTGCAGCCTCGCCATGCTTATCATTGCAGCCTCGCCATGCTTATCATTGCAGCCTCGCCATGCTTATCATTGCAGCCTCGCCATGCTTATCATTGCAGCCTCGCCATGTTAATTGCCACCTCACCATGCCAATCATTGCCGCCTTACCATGCCAATCACTGCCGCCTCACCATGCCAATCATTGCAGCCTTACTGTGCCCATCATTATTGCAGCCTAATGGTGCCCATCATTGCAGTCTTACTGTGGCAATCAATGTAGCCTCACCAGTCAGTGTCAGTGGATTACGCACAGCAGGCATCTCCCGCTGTGTCACGGAGCTCAATGTGAAATGTTATGCCGCACTATGACAAAAGTCCCACCCTCCTTCTAGACCAGCTTGTGTGATAGACAGAACACTGTATCTATCACACGAGCTGGTCTAGGAGGAGGGCGGGATCTTTGTCATAGCGCTGGCCGAAGGTTTCAGTCAGCTCTGAGACACAGCGGTCTTCTGACTCCCGCTGTGTGACAAGAGGAGGAGGGGGAGGAGGAGATTGGAGCTCGGGAAGCAAAGCCGATCCGCCCTTGGGGGGGGCCCCCCCACAGCGGCGGGGCCCTATGCATCTTGCATAGTGAGTGTATAGGGCGGAACGGCTCTGAGTACAAGAATCCATACAATGGGAAACCAACACGTGGGAAAGCGTTTTCTGAGGTGGGGTTCACCTTGCCCCATGCGGCTCACACCCGGGGTCCGGTGCATCCCCATTCACCGTTTCAGGTCCAATTTTAGCCTGAATTTTTGGCTGAATTCAGACCTGAAGCGGACCAGAAGACGTACAGGACGCCTGTGCAAATTCGCACTGGAGCTGCTCTAGAGATGTGTGAAATCTCCTGCTATTGCGAATTGGATGCGGCGAACCCACATCCAATTTGCCCTGGTTGGAACCCAGCCTCAGTTCACACCTATGCGTTTTTTTCATGCTTTTTGCAAAAACGCAGGACATTATTTTTAACATGGGTTCCTATGGAACACGTTCACATCAATGCATTTTTAGGCCTCTGCGTTTTTGGATTTTTTTTTAACCACTTAAGGGCCGAGCCTCTTTTTGAGATGTGTTGTTTACAAGTTAAAAACACAATTTTTTTGCTAGAAAATTACTTAGAACCCCCAAACATTATATATATTTTTTTCTAACACCCTAGAGAATAAAATGGCAGAGGTTGCAATGCTTTCTGTCACACCGTATTTGCGCAGCGGTCTTACAAACCCACTTTCTTTGGAAAAAATACACTTTTTTGAATTAAAAAATAAGACAAAAGTAAAGTTAGCCCAATTTTATTTATATTATGAAAGGTAATGCTACGCCAAGTAAATTGATACCCAACATGCCACGCTTCAAAATTGCGCCCGCTCGTGAAATGGCGACAAACTTTTACCCTTAAAAATCTCCATAGGCGCCATTTAAAAATTCTACATGTTGCATGTTTTGAGTTACAGAGGAGGTCTAGGGCTGGAAATATTGCTCTCACTCTACTGATCGCGGCGATACCTCACATGTGTGGTTTGAACACCGTTTTCATATGCGGGCGCTACTCACATATGCGTTCGCTTCTGCACGCTAGCTTGTCAGGACGGGGCATGGTTACAATTTTTTTTATTTTTTCTTATTTTACCTTTTATTTTTTATTTTTACACGGTTTTAAAAATAAATAAAAATTGTGTCACTTTTATTCCTATTACAAGGAATGTAAACATCCCCTGTAATATAAAAAAGAGGCATGACAGGACCTCTTAAATATGAGATCTGGGGTCAAAAAGACCTCAAATCTCATATTTACAGTAAAATGCAATAAAAAAATAAAAAAAATTGGTCATTTAAAAAAATGTAATAATAAAATGGCCCTTTAAGAGCTATGGGCGGAAGTGACATTTTGATGACGCTTCCGCCCTTCATTGTTATGGAGATGGGTGGGGGCCACTCTTCTCTATGCCCAGCAAGGGTGAAGATCCGATCGCCTCCGCCGCTGCCGACAGCTCCTGTAAGCAGCGGAGGGCACCGGTAATCGGCGGAGGGCACCATAGCGCGGTGGGAGGGGGGGCCCTCTCCCGCCACCGATGAAAGTGATATCGTGCCGAATCCACAGAGACCACTATTATCGGAAACCGGACCGCCGGCCAAACAAGAGAATACCGGGGTTATGGCAGCTAGCTGCTGCCAGAACAACGATGGATTGAGCCTAAGGTCTCATTTAAACTAGCGACTGAGCTCCGGTAAAAACCCCCGCGGTTGAGCCACATTTTTACCACTCTTCAACCGCTCCTCCTCCTTTTTTTGCTGAGGTGGCAGTCAGGGGGAGTACACATGTCATGGCAGGAAGTATATCGCTAGTCACGCTCAAGTGAATGGGGCCACTGGGCAACCACCCAGTAACCGCACACAACATGCTCAGTTATCTGGTCAATTGGGGGGATAATCATGCAGAGAGGAGGCAATACAACACTCTATCACTGCCTGTCTATTGCTGTCTGAAGCACGATCTGAACGAAAATGAAGCCTGAATGAGCCCATAAAGATAGAATGCGACACCCTTTATTGGCTGACTTAAAGGTCTGGTTCACCTTTACAAAAAATCTGCCTATGCATTTAGGTGGTGTCGGTAGATAAATACAAACGGTGCAGCTCTAATGTTGAATAATGCCCTTGTTTTAGGTGTAGTAGGCCATTTACATACCTTCTGAAGCCTGACTGAAAAAATTACAGAGATGGCATTATCCCATTCTGCCTTGTTGCTAGGGAGTTGCTAAGACTGATACTCCCAGCTGTTACTGTTCACATCCTAAATCACAGGAGAGTTCTCAAACGGGGAGAGTAAGAGCATGTGAGGGGGGTTTGAATCAGAGAAAGAGCTCACTCCTGTGATAGTAGAGGCAACGCTGTATCTTAGCCTAGGCCAACAAGGCCCAGGCCTAGGGCGGCACTTTGCAAGAAGGGCAGCACGAAAAGAGTCCCCGCCGGCTTGCGCTACACTTTTATTGTAGCGCCAGTCTTATGGAGCAGACTGGGCCGGGAGGCAAATCGGTCTGGTGCCCCCATTAAGTGTCCGACATCAGGGAAGGGAACAGCCCATACATATGTAGGGGGCCCCGGGTGGCGGACCCCAACCAATGAGTTGTTGTATAAGTTCCCCAACTTATGGGGAGGCCCGCCGCTTCTAGTTTTGACTGTCCTATCATCACAGCAGACCTCTCACCTGAGTTCTCAGCTACAGAGAGACAGATGTCATGTCGGGAGGCTGAAATTGTCTGGAGGAAAAAGTCAGATGATGGGCGTGGGCCAGTAGAGTGAAGGGGGAGGGGCTATCCACTGTGCGAGGAGACCCCATGTCGGGAGAGGTGCAGTAAGTACCCAGGCTGAAAGGAAAACCACACCAGTTATTTGTTTGCCTTTGGCAGAGGAGTTGCTGTTATATATTATAGTGACTTACCATGAATATCAGCTACTGGTAATCTAGGAGGTAAGTGTTAACCACTTAAGGACCAGGCCTCTTTTTTAGATGTGTTGTGTTTAGATGTGTTGTTTACAAGTTAAAACATTTATTTTTGCTAAAAAATTACTTAGAACCCCCAAACATTATACATTTTTTTTCTAACATCCTAGAGAATAAAATGGCGGTCGTTGCAATACTTTCTGTCGGACCGTCTTTGCGCAGCGGTCTTACAAGCACACTTTTTTTTTAAAAATACACTTTTTTGAATTAAAAAATAAGGCAACAGTAAAGTTAGCCCAATTGTTTTTATATTGTGAAAGATAATGTTACGCCAAGTAAATTGATACCCAACATGTCGCACTTCAAAATTGCACCCGCTCGTGGAATGGCGACAAACTTTTACCCTTAAAAATCTCCATAGGCAAAATTCTACCGGTTGCATGTTTTACGTTAGAGAGGAGTTCTAGGGCTAGAATTATTGCTCTCGCTCTACCGATCGCGGCGATACCTCACATGTGTGGTTTGAACACTGTTTTCATATGCGGGCGCTACTTGCGTATGCGTTCGCTTCTGCATGCAAGCTTGGCGGGACGGGGCGCGTTTAAAATTTGTATTTTTTTTTTCTTATTTATTTTACCTTTTATTTTTACACTGTTTTAAAAAAAAAAAAAAAAATTGTCACTTTTATTCCTATTACAAGGAAGGTAAATATCCCTTGTAATAGAAAAAAAAGCATGACAGGACCTCATATGAGATCTGGGGGTCAAAAAGACCTCAGATCTCATATTTACACTAAAATGCAATATAAAAAAAAAAAAAAATGTTGTCATTTAAAAAAATAAAATGGCCCTTTAAGAGCTATGGGCGTAAGTGACGTTTTGAGGTCGCTTCCGCCCTGCAGTGTCATGGAGTTGGGTGGGGGCCATCTTTCCCTCACTAGTCTCCATGTCAGTCCAGGAGAGGGGAGCGGAGTGTATCTCGACGCGAACGGAGTGTTCTCGACGCGAACATCAGTCTCACTTTGGCTATCACAGGGAGAGGATCTCCTCCCTGTGATAGCTGGAGCTGCACGGAGCAAACATCAGTCTCACATCAGTCTCTGTCACAGCTGTCTGGGACATTATTTGACAGGACACCAGGAGCTTGGGGCCGCAAGGGTCGGCTGCGCCCCTGTTATGTCATATGCACACTGATTTTGTTTTACTATAACATACTCCCCTCCCCTTCTAAAGTGCTTTCTTTATTTACACACACAGATCTTGCATCACAGTGTTTCCCTGAACACATCATGTGCTGCTGAGCTGCTAGAGATTAACAGCAGGATGAGATTTGCCGTCGGATGAGATGCTCCGCCTCCATCACACGGTTAAATAGGTCACGTGACCAGTGTAAGCCAATAGGATGTGATGGAGGCGGAGCATCTCATTCCACGGCAAATCTCATTCTATGGCAATGCAGCGGGCATTTACTGAAGCCGAGTCGGACATTTTTACAAGAGGATCGCAGAAAAACATGGGCGGGTCTAGGCCGGCCACCGATGTCAATGTAAGAAATAAAAAACGCCATGTGTCACTAAGGCCCCTTTCACACCGGGGCGTTTTTCATGCGGTGCAGCGCTAAAAATAGCGCCTGTTCACCGCATGAAAAAATCCGGCCCCTTTAACTCCAGTGTGAAAGCCGGCGGGCTTTCACACTGGAGCGGTGCGCTAGCAGGATGACAAAAAAAGTCCTGCTAGCAGCATCTTTGGAGCGGGATAGGAGCGGTGTGTTCACCGCTCCTATACCGCTCCTTCCCATTGATTACAATGGGAGACCGCGGTAAAACCGCGGCAATACCGCGGTTACCGCGGCAATACCGCGGCGCTCTGCGGGGGGTGTTTAACCCTTTTTCGGCCGCTCGCGGGGGGTAAAACCGCACCGCGAGCGGCCGAAAACGACGGTAAAGCAGCGCTAAATATAGCGCTGCTTTACCGTCACCGCGGCTCACCGCCCCAGTGTGAAAGGGGCCTAAAAGCGGAGAATGTGGTGGAGGAGCCGAGGGCACAAAAGCTGTCAAGCAGGTGTACACAGGCCACGCCTACTGATCAATGGCAGATCCGCAAGCTCAAAGCTGTTAGACAGTAGGGTTGAGGGGGCGGAGCCTGCTCCGGAGACCAGTTAGAGAGACAGCCAATGAAGTGCGAGCGCGCGGCGGGAGGGCTTTACCTTACTGCGTCACTCGGAGGGAGGATCAGACTGCGATAGACCGCCTAGAGGAGGAGCCCGATTCGGCTGCTCTCCTTCACGCCCACCTCCATGTCTTCCTACAGCATCACAGTTGGAGGCTAAGAGGGCGGAGACTATTACTAGGGCATTTAGAGAGGGGGCGGGCATTTACTGAAGCCGGTGTTGTATCATTATCCGTCCCCCATCACCAAGTGTCCGAGGTGTACTGCGCATGCGCAGTACACAGGACGCCCATATTCCGAAAATTGCCGAGGATGAACGGCGCCTGCGCCGTGAGTCCACTTTCAAGCCCCACCATCCCAGTGGACATAGAGTTAGAATATAAAAGTGCCGAGCGCAGCGAGGCCGTGCCCGATGCGTGGCGAGCGAAGCGAGCCCGCGAGGGGCCCTCTCAATTTGACTAACCCTATGTCCGCTTGGATGGTGGGGGCTTCTCCTCGACTCACGGCGCAGGCGCCACTCATCTTCCGACAATTTCCGAAAATCTTCTGGATCCAGACTGCGCATGCGCAGTACACTTCGGACACCTAGTGACAGCCGGACACTTGGTGATAGAACACCGGCTACACCTCACCCAGCGATGTCACCAATGTAAGAAAAACAAACGCCATGTGTCGCTGACAGTGAAGAGAGGTAAACCCCCAATCTGATCATTTATATATTCACTATGAAAGAGACCCTGTCATTATCTGTATTCTCTATTAATAATGATAGATATAAGACTAGTTAACAAATGATAATAATAGAAGCTATTGATACATAATAATAGATTATAATGATGTATTTATACTATTATTAGTATCCATCTACTATTATCATTATTATTAGCTTATTCCAGTAGTCAACATGCTACTGTATATTAACCACTTGCTTACTGGGCACCTAAACCCCCCTCCTGCCCAGACCAATTTTCAGCTTTTAGCGCTGTCACTCTTTGAATGACAATTGTCATACAACACTGTACCCAAATAACATTTTTATCATTTTTTTCCCACAAATAAAGCTTTCTTTTGGTGGTCTTTGATCACCTCTGGGGTTTTTTAGTCTTTGTTAAAAAAAATTAAAAAGACCGATTTTTTTATTTTTTTTGTTTAAAAAAAATACAAAACCGTTTTAATATTTTGTTAATAAATTTTGCAAACAGGTAATTTTTCTCCTTCATTGATGTACGCTGATGAGGCTACACTGATGGGCACTGATGAGGTGGCACGGATGAGGTGGGCACTGAAGGGCACTAGTAGGTGGGACTGATAGCTGGCACTGATATGTGACACTGATAGGCAGCACTGCTATGTGGCACTGATTGGCACCACTGGTGGGCATTGATAGGTGGCACTTATGGGCACCGATTGCTGACACTTACTACTGTGGGCACTGATTTGTGGCACTGGCAGGCAGTACTTTTGGGCACATATGAGGCGGCTTTGGGACCGATGTCCCTTCATACAGAAGTCGGCGATTGGCTGTCAGCGTGAGGAAAAAAAAAAAAAAAAAAAACTCTAATCCTCTGTTTACATCATGTGATCAGCTGTCATTGGCTGACAGCTGATCGCATGGTAAGGGGCCGGGATCGACCCCTTACTCGGATCTGTGATCACCTGCGTGCCCCCTTCAGGGGGGCGTGGCCAGCTTGCAAAGGGGAGAACGTCAATAGACAGTCTCCCGGCAAAGCAGATCCGCACTGTAGCTGTCATTCGGCTATATCGCGTATCTGAACAATTTAAAGCCCCAATTTTTAAACCCCCTCTAATGTGCACTGACAGTCTATTGTTCTTTATACCCTGTGAAGTCCTCCATTCAGGTTTCTTATTGCTGCCATTTTCGGTACAGGGGGGCACTAATCCAGTGCTTCAATGGCACCCCAACAGCTCCAGTCCCTTACCACCCCCCTGTAATGATGTCAGTCCTCTTCTCACTCCTGAGTAGTGTGATGGCAGCTCCAAAACCCTTCACCTGCACAGTAGCCGCTGTCAGTGTCTCTACACCCTCACCTTCCCTGTCTGTGTGGGCAGGTGGGGCTCTACCCTGTGAGTCAGTGTGTGGGCATCTATATATGTGAGAAATGGGGGGGGGGGGGGGTGTACTAAAGCTAGAGAGTGCAAAATCTGATGTAGATCTGCATAGAAATCAGCTTGCAGGTTTTATTGTCAAACCTTAATTGAACAAGCTGAAGTTAGAAGCTGATTGGCTACCATGCAGATCCAGACGGATGGTGACCCTATTTTCCATCTGTCTGGCGGATGAGATTGGATGAAAACGGACAGGCGGTTTGTTTTTATCCGATCTCCCCATAGAGGAGAGCGGGACTCTGACAGGTCCATCTCTGCACAGTGAGTGGAGATGGACTTGTGATCCGTTTGCTCAGTGGGGATCAACAGAGCGATCTCCCGCTGAGCAAGCGGAGTCCGTCAAACAGGCAAGCCCGTGTGAAATGAGCCTCAGGGCACTTTCACACTCAGAGTGCTCGGGCGTCGCGGTAAAGCGCCGCTATTTTTAGCAGCGCTTTTCTGTTTTAGCAACGCTTTTCGGCCACTAGCGGGGCGCTTTTAACCACTTTACGACCAGTGCACGACGATGTACGTCCCTTTTTTGAAGAGGGATATCTCGGTAACGGCAGCAGCTGCTGCCACAAACGAGATATCCATCTCTTCAGGCGCCAGTCATATTTACGATAATGGTGGTCTCCGCGGCGAATTTGCCGCAAGATCACCGTTATCGGCAGCGGGAGTGGTGCCCCCACCCCTCCCGCCGCTCTCCCACGCCCTCCGCCGCTTACCGGAGCCATCGGTAGCGGGGGAGTCGATCAGGTCCTTCCATGTCCTGGGTATATGGAGACGAGTGAGGCTAAGATGGCCCCCACCCGTCTCTATACCATAGCAGGGCGGAAGCGACGTCAAAATGTCACTTCTGGAAAAATGACACCCCCCCTAGCGATGGACGTACGGACGTAGCGTCCGCACGGAGGGAGGAGTCTGTGCCTAAGGGCTGAGGAGAACAGACGTGTAGGGAGGGAGGTTGCGGGATCGCTCCGCTGATGTGAGAAGGCGGATGCCTGCCCGCCCTCCCGGGAAGAAGGACTGCAGGATGTAGGGGCTCCACCGCGAAGAGGAATGCAAGGCAAGCGGCAAAGCAGCGGCGCCGACCGAGACCCGTAGTCCCTGCTCCCCGCTCCCGCCCCCCCCCCTCCGACCCTCCTCCTGGAATAAAGCTCACCGGACCCACAACCAGCCTCAAAACAAACGCTGTCAGCTAATTTAAGACTCGACGAGCGTGAGTATGCAATCCACCCTCCCTGGACCTGGTACCTTATGGAGGTAAGAACAATCCAATTTACTGACCTGAGGTATAGAGAGCAGCTCCAGGACCGGATAATATGATAGGACATTTTTTTTTTTTTTTGGAGAGTTTGATTGTGTCTTTATTCCCCGGTTGCGGTTGGGCTCTTGGATCCTTTTTTTTTTTTTTCTCCTTCCGTTCTTTCTTGCCTGCAAGATTGGTCTGGTTGTTGCCGGGGGCAGGTTAAAAGGCCCCTGAAGTAAGAGAGGTCCAGTACCTAGAAGCCAGCCCCAGCGCCCTTAGGATCGTGAAAGATCCACCTGTATCCTGCTTAACTTTGAACAAATCACCTGTTGAGACCCGGCCCCCTGCTTCTCTGTCCTGTCTGGGTGCCCCTGTCTCTCCCTTCCCCCCTGTCCGCATTGGGGCATTACCCCCCCCCTCCTCTGAGAGGGGATAGGCGGGCCATAGCCCAAACAGACCTTATATCAAGAGGGGAGTAGCAATTGGCGCCTAGTATGCCCCCTGGTCACGCTTTGTATATGTAGCAGTGCGAAAACTTACCGGTACATATGCCTAAATTGCACCAGGTAGATGTGGATGCGTACTGGGCCCCAGAGCTGACAGTCTTTGTAATGAGGCGGTTTGGCCCCCCTCCCTTTTAAATGCAGTCTGGACAAGACTGGAGTTCTGAAGTGATTGTATGAAGTACTATATACTTACACGGGTGTACATAGGTTTTAAAACCCATGATCATGGGAAGATTATGGTCATCATAGTCCTTAATGGCGGAAAATTGTCTGAAATGAAAACTGTTGAATCTGCCTCACAGACACTACATACATTAAAAGCTGCACTAAGGATTGCAAGTGTGACCCTGACTGGGGCCTGCGAAGTGCTATTTTCCTCACTATAAAAGCTACACTATTGAATGAAAGCGCGACTCTGATTGGTGTCTAGGAAGATCAATTATTACACACTAAAAGTTGCACTATGGAATGAAAGTGAGATACTGAGCGGTGTCTATGAAGATATACTACTTTTTTTTTTTTTTTTTTTTTTGTGGTTTAAATCCCAGGCTTTTCTCAAAATATGACATTAAGGATAAACTAAAAAATCTCATGTTTGTATGTTGCCCATGTCATTAAGATCAGTGACCCCTTGTAATATTGTAAATACCTATTGATATTACTAGTAGAGTCATTCGGCAGGACACTGAAAAGGCGTAAACGGTTTATTGCGGAAGTGAATTGGCAGGAGGGGCGAATAAACCCCCCCATTCAAATATAACAGCTCTAGCCATTGCGTTAAGTGTTTTGTGCCCCATCCAAAGATCCTACAAGCAGAAAAGGTCCCCCCCTTTGTAAACCTGACTATATTTGCTAAAGGGGCACTCAGAAGGAAGCCCCGGGTCTTAAAGCTCAGGGGGATATAAGCAACAAACAATACCCCCAAGAAGCCCAGACAGGACTCTGAGAGACGGATAAGGCCGTCCGACTTCAGACCAAATAGATCTCAAAGGGGCAAACTGGTCCCAACCACCACAAGATACCAACTTTGTGACGGGGAGACACAGAGAGGGGCCCAGTTCAGGTGCCCTAGACGGCCCCGGGACAGATCGTGATCCTAAAAAGCTTTAAACTACCAAGGGGCAAAGGACAGCTTTAAAGCAAGGACCCCACTAAAAGGCAGGAGGGGGAAAAGGGCCCAGGAGGCCTAGGTCTACAACAAAACTGGGGAAGAGAATCAGACCCATTAAGACGGCCAATATGAGCAAAGATCCAGCTAAACAACCTAAGAAAGCAACCACCAAAGGCAGCAAAGGGGAGATAAGCACAATTAAACATTATTTAAGACAGGGCGCAAGCCCAAAAACATTGGGAAAAGAAACCCGGGCCGGAGCCTCCCCGGAGAGTAGGGGCGGGGCAGAAGGAGAAATTAACGACTCCAGAGCGGACCTCACAATGGAGACTGAGATTGAGCCTAGTAGAGGGGAGGATCAACAAGCAGGAACCCACATCCCTAATAAACTAGAAATGGAGGCGATGCTATTACGCCTGGAAAACGTAATCAAACTGGAAATTAACGCCCTACGGGAGGATATGGGTCATTTGCTGTCCAGGGTTGAAGCGGTGGAAGGGAGAGCGGACTCTATAGATTTGGAAATCGCGAAGCTGAAAACGCAATTAAAAAGCGCCTATCTCACTCAGAGAGACACCCTCTACAAGATAGAGGACCAAGAAAACAGGGACAGGAGGCAAAACTTGAGGCTGCGTGCCGTCCCGGAACAAAGAGGGGAAGACCTAGAAAGAAAACTATGGGAAATCTTGGGCCCCACAAGTGGCAAGGACCCAGACCACTTTCCCCATATAGAAAGGATACACCGAGTAGGAAGATCCGAAAGGGGGGGTGCAGAGCGGACCCGGGACATAATTGTCAGATTTAGCCACTTTAAAGAAAAAGAGGACCTGTGGGCCAAAATAAAAAATAAGTCTCCTATATTGCATAAGGACGCTGAAATTCAAGTATACGCAGACCTATCGGCCCGAACCCTCGAAAGACGGAGACACCAGAAACCCCTGCTGGAAATATTGAAAAGGGAAAACATAAGATATAACTGGGGTTTCCCCTCATGCTTAATAGGGTCAAAAGAGGGGTGTACGGCCAGGCTGAGGTACCCGGAAGAAGTGCAGGGATTTTGTATAAAACTCGGGATCCCAGTCCCGAACTTGCAGGGCTGGATTGAAATGGAGGGCCTGGGGGACCCTGGGGGGGGGGTGGGGGGGGGAGGGAGAAGGGGCGAGAGCCCACGTATAGTTGCAAAAGAATTCTGTTCAAATCGGCCCTACCCCCCTCCCCTCTGCGCCCCGAGTCCGGGTCGCGGAGGGGGAGGGGAGGGCTAAACAAACTCCACCTCACCAGGAATCCGGAGTCTAAGGGAAGCCACAAAGGATGGCCCCCAATGACCCGGGGACCCTAGTTGGGGTAAGAGAGGGGGGGGGGGGGGGGGGGGGGGGGGGGGGGAGAGGGGGGGGGAAGGGAGGGAGAGGGAGGGGGGGAAGGAAGGGAGGGGGAGGGGGGGGGAGGGGGAGGGAAACCACGTCCGCTGTGGGGCTGTTATCACCATCAATACTTCAGAGGGGAAAAAAAAAAAAAAAAAAAGAAAAACAAAATCCCAAAAAATAAATGAAGGACATAGAAATCAAATTTTTATCATATAATGTGAAAGGCTTAAACTTTCCCGGCAAGCGATCTAAAATCTTGGAGGAAGCAGAGAGATATGGCGCAGGTATAGTGTTCTTGCAAGAGACTCACCTGGCACATTCCTCAAATATTAGACTTTTTTCTCCAGCTCTCCCAAATTGGTTTTATGGAGATACTATCTCGAGCAGGGCAAGAGGAGTGGCTATTGGGATTGCGAGGGACATTGACTTCACGGTGGAGGAGAGAATGACGGACCCCGAGGGGAGGTACCTGTTTCTTAGGGGTTCCCTCCTAGGGGTAGAACTTACACTGGCCAATGTTTATGCCCCCAACGCCAAACCTATCTTATTCCTCGAAGCAATTCTGCGTAAGCTAAGGGCCTTCAGGAAAGGATATTTGATCCTGATGGGGGACCTCAATTTCGTGATGGACCCCGCGAAGGACAGTACGTCTGGTGGCACGGGGAGGGGCAACATACAACTGAAGCGGATTAAAAAAAAACTATCGGAGGACCAACTGTTGGATGTGTGGAGGATCCAGCACCCGCAGTTGAGGGACTACTCGTTCTTCTCCCCGGTCCACCAGACGTATTCTCGCCTGGACTATATTTTAATAGACCATGGCATACTGGAAAGGGTCAAAGAAACCGAAATTGGAATAGCTTCCCTCTCGGACCACGCGCCGGTATCCATGAGGCTAAGGTTCCCCGAATACAAACAACCCTCTAGCGGATGGAAACTTAATCCAGAATTGTTACATGACAAAGAAATTAGGGATTATATCAAAAAGGAGCTAGAATGGTTCTTTCAAATCAACGACAACGGAGAGGTCTCAGAGGCACAACTGTGGGACGCTCATAAAGCGTTCATTAGGGGGCTCCTGATAGCTAAAGCCTCATGGAAAAAAAAGGAGAGGGTGGGAAAAACGCAGGCTCTAATGGCTGAGATTAAAACCCTGGAGCAAAAGCACAAATCTGGGGGGGCACTTAGCCAGAGCATATACATAGAGCTTACAGATAAGAGAGAGGAATTAAAAGATTTAGCTGAACAGGAAGTTAGACAGAAGTTCAATAAATTGGCCAGGGAACAATATATATGGGGCAACAAGCCAGGGAAATATTTAGCAAGGAAATTACAAAAAAAGAAAACCAGAAATTTTATTGAAAAAATTCAAACAAACGGGGAGATGAAGTTTACCTCTAGTGAAATAGCCTCTACATTCAGAGACTATTACAAAGAACTTTACGAGGTGAAAACCAAGGGAAACAACGACAGCATTGGAAATAACCAGAAAACATCAGAGTTCCTAGAGAGGGCAGGGCTAATGGCTCTAGGGGGGGAGGAGAGAGATGAGCTTGAGAGGCCAATAACTGAGGAGGAGATCTTAGCAGCCATCAACAACTCTCCAACAGGGAAGAGCCCGGGCCCGGACGGCTTCACGGCCTCATATTATAAAACGTACAAAGAGATTCTTATACCGAGATTGCTGCGATATATGAACGGACTAGGGATAGACTATGACATGAGCGAAGAGGCCCTAAAAGCTACGATCACTCTTTTGAGGAAGGATGGGAAGGATGGATCGGTGTGCTCGAACTATAGACCCATCTCCTTATTAAATTTCGACACAAAATTATACGCAAAGATACTGGCGGATCGAATAAAGGGGCACTTGGGCACACTGATCCATCCGGACCAGGTCGGGTTTGTCCCGGGCAGAGAGGGGAGGGACAATGGGATTCGGACATTGCTAGCCATACAGAGGATGGGAGACTCGAGAACCCCCAGTCTACTTCTCTCGATAGACGCTGAAAAAGCGTTCGACAGAGTAGACTGGGGGTTCATGTTCAACACTCTACAGAAGATGGGTTTTGGACCCAGAATTATTCAAAAAATTAAAACCCTATATAATCATCCGAAAACTAACATCAAGGCCAATGGAACGACCTCCGCGGAGTTCGAACTGTTTAATGGTACCAGGCAGGGCTGTCCACTCTCCCCTCTCCTTTTTATTCTATCTTTGGAACCGCTGTTAGCTACAATTCGCGGAAACCCAGAGGTGGAAGGCTGTAAAGTCGGCAGCGAAGAGCACAAACTTGCGGCCTTCGCGGACGACGTCCTCTTTTACATAAGCTCACCCCAGAAGTCAGTCCCTATGTTGCTTAAAACCTTAAAGGAATATGGGGAACTAACAAACTTTAGAATCAATGCCTCAAAAACATTTATCCTTAATATTAACCTCAATAAAATAGAGAAACAGAACCTACAGAAAACAGTTAGTTTCGTCTGGAAAAAAAGGATAAAATACTTAGGAATAGAACTGGCCAACAACCCGAGGAAATTATACAAAATAAATTATATCCCACTCCTAGAAGACATAAAAAAAAATGCCAAGAGCTGAAGGGAAAAATTCTATCCTGGATAGGCAGGATTAATTCGGTAAAAATGATGATCTTACCAGTCATCACATATAAATTCCAGATGCTCCCCCTCCCTCTCCCAAAACAGTACCTCGGTAAACTAAGAGCTATTATAATGAATTTCATATGGAATTACAAAAAACATAGAATCTCCCTCCAAGTTCTAAAACAAGACAAAAGTCAGGGCGGTCTTGCGGTCCCAGACATAGAAAGCTACTACCATGCTATAGCACTATTGAGAATCGCAGAATGGGGTAAAATAGGTAACACTAAAAGATGGGTTAGTTTGGAGGAAGCACTGAGTGAAGCTAGGCTGGGGAAGATTGTGTGGAATCCTCCGAAAAGCCGGACACTGGGAGAAAAAACACACATAATCACCATCACGACTTTGAAAATTTGGGACAAAATATATAAAATATTCAACAAAAATTATAACTCGCCACTTATAGCACTTAAAGAAAATCCTTTTTTCCCGCCAGGGTTAAAGGAAATAGGAGGTGATTGGATTAGAAAGGACTGCACGAGACTAGGGGAAGTTATTAGTAAGGGGAAGGTTATGACATTGCACGAGTTACAGAATAATGAGGCTTTTTCCATAGATGGATGGCGGCATCGCCAGCTAACCCACTTTGTGGGCTCTCTCCCTGGCCCATTAAGGGAGGCTAAGGATCTAACAAAATTAGAGAAAATCTTTACGGCAGAATGTTCAAAAAAAAGAATATCCAGAATATATAAACTGTTATTAGAAAGAGATAGACCAGAGAAGCCACCATACCTTACCAAATGGGAAAGCGAACTAGGAACACAATTAGAAATAGGCACAAGTAAGAAAATTTTAAAATTAGCACATGGGTCAGCGGTAGATGCGAGAACTGCAGAAACAAACTTTAAGTGCATGGCTAGGTGGTATAGAACCCCAGACAGGGTCAGCAATTTTCAGGCGGATACATCTGCGAACTGTTGGAGGGGGTGTGATCAAAGGGGCACGATGGGTCATTTATGGTGGGGGTGTCCTAAAATCAAAAAATTTTGGGAGACTATCCTAAAATACATAAAAGAAATAACAACGATCGAGGTAAAAAAATGACCCTTGGGTGGCACTTATGCATGCCACATCCAAGGAAATTAAACAATATAAAGGCTCATTGATCCCCCATCTGCTTAATGCGGCTAAAAAGGTAATTCCAAGGAGGTGGAAGGACAAGGAAAGCCCACCCTTATGGGAATGGGTGGACGCAGTGGAATCCACTTACATGATGGAATGTGTGTTGTACACCGGGGAGGAGGACAGAGAGGCCACGAGGGCTAGATGGGAGAGTTGGAGAAAATTCAAGAGGTCTTGGAGCTACAGGGAGGCTTTGCGAGTGCAGCCGTGACAACCGATGATCCCTGGGGGGTGAAGCCGAAAAGAGATCTAGCCGTGGAAAGGCAGACCCTAAGGGCAGGAGAAGACACTGGGGAGAAAGGGCCACCTTACAACAACAAAACAGCGGACGGGGACGGGGAGGGTGGGGGGGGGGGGGGGGGGGGGGGGGGGATAAAAATAAAAACCCCCAGGGGGGTAACTGGAAGAGTGATGGAACGGGACTTAGGATAAAGGAAGCGGAGGGGGAGTGGAGGCTGGGTGGGATCTCAGATGTATATATGTATTTTTGGGCTTTGTAAACTTCATGGATGCCCGACTCAGGACCCCTATCCCCCCCAACTCCAGGGGGGAAAAAAAAAAAAAAAAGGGGAGAATGAAACAATCCACTAATGATGCTAAGACAATTGGAGGGATGGATATTCTTTCTGAAGTGGAAAAAAAAAAAAAAAAAAAAATGTCACTTCTGCACATACCTCTTAAAGGAAAAATTTTTCAATGTCATTTTTTTTAAATGACATTTTCATTCTTATTTTTTGCATTCAAGTCTAAGGCCCCTTTCACACGGGACGGATCCGTATTAATCCGCCCCGTGAAGATCCGCTGCTCAGCGGGGATCGCTCAGCTGATCCCCGCTGAGCCGGCGGATGACAGGGCGGTACCTGCACACTGTCAGATCTCCACTCTCCCCTATGGGGGATCGGATGAACAAGGACCGTCTGTAAAATAGGGTTTTCCTCCGTCTGCAGAATCGGACAATAGTGGAGGCGGATGATAGCGGGTGTCAGCAGATGCTCATCCGCTGACACCCGCTATCCCATAGGGGTGCATGTTTGTCCGTTTTTCATCCAAAAACTGACATACGGTCCGCATGTGTGAAAGGGGCCTTTAACAGCGGCTTTTTTGAGCTTTTTTTGCTGCTCAAGAAGGCAACTCCATGTTATTCAATGGGCTCATACACACCATGGCGTTTTTGAGCTGTAACAGGCATGGTCTTTTTTAAGCTCCAAAAAAATCAAGGACCAGCGGCTTCAGAGGCTTCAGCGCTAGAGCTTTTTTGACGCTGACGCAGAAAAAAGCTCAAAAACGCGCATTAACGCTATACCGATGATGTTTTTTAGCGTCAGCGTTTTTAAGCTGTAAAAATGTTTATGTGGGTAATTTGAGAGTGGAAAATAGCAGAGGGATGTTTTTTTTTTTTAAAACGCGCCTTAGCGTTAACGCTTAAAAATGATGTTAAACGCGCATTGACGCCAAATCAAAACGCTTATAAAAATCGCATTTTTAACGTTGCTTATTTCCAGGTGTTGTTACTAGCTTTACAGCCCATTTTTTTTTAAAACGTCCATGTGTATGAGGCTTAAATATGAGATCTGAGGACTTTTTGACCCCAGATCTCATATTTAAGAGGACCTGTCATGCTTTTTTTTTTCTATTACAAGGGATGTTTACATTCCTTGTAATAGGAATAAAAGTGACCCAATTTTTATTTTTTTTTAAAAACATTGTAAAAATAAATAAAATCAAGTAAAATAAATAAGAATTATTTTTTTTTTTTTTAAAGCGCCCCTTCCCGACGAGCTCTCGTGCAGAAGGGAACGCATACATGAGTAGCGCCCGCATATGAAAACTGTGGTTAAACCACACATGTGATGTATCGCCGCGATCGGTAGAGCGAGAGCAATAATTATAGCCCTAGACCTCCTCTGTAACGCAAAACATGCAACCTGTAGAATTTTTAAACGTCGTCTATGGAGATTTGAGGGTAAAACTTTGACGCCATTCCACGAGCGGGCGCAATTTTGAAGCGTGACATGTTGGGTATCAATTTACTTAGTGTAACATTATCTTTTACGATATATAAAAAAATTGGACTAACTTTACTGATGTCTTATTTTTTTATTCAAAAAATTTTCCCCCAAAAAGTGCACTTGTAAGACCGCTGCGCAAATACAGTGTAAAAAAAGGATTGCAACGACCGCCATTTTATTCTCTAGGGTGTTGGAACCCCCAAACATTATATATTGTTTTTTTTTTCTAAGTAATTTTCTAGCAAAAAAAAACGGTTTTAAACATGTAAACACCTAAAATCCAAAACGTGGCTGGTCTTAAAGTGGTCAACCCCCCTCTAGCAGCCGAAAAAGGGTTAAAAGCGCTGACAAGACGGCGATGCCCATTGATTTAAATGGGCAGGGGCACTTTAGGAGCGGTGTATACACTTAAAGTGCCTCAAAGAAGTTGCTAGCAGGGCTTTTTCTTTTTTTTTACATCCTGTCAGCGCACCGCTCCAGTGTGAAAAGCCCGGGCTTTCACATTGTAGTGACAGGAGAGGCGCTATAGTATAGTTTACTAGAGTCTTATGGACACAGAGAGCAAGCATCATCCCAGTACCATTTTATTTAGAGTGGGCGATCCGCTTTCCAGGGATAACAACAAATGCGGCTAAAAGCAGCTCGATTGTTATCCCGGAGGACATCCCCCCCCCCTCCCGCCGGGCCTCCCGTCCCACCGAGAGACCCGATCCACGATCCGCCACTTCCGGTGGCTAGAGACAGACTGGCACGAAGCCCAAAACGGCTTTGTTCCAGTCTCCTTAATGTAAACACGGAAGCGACGTCACAACGTCCCTTTCTGTTTACTCGGCTGCCAATGGCGCCGGAATTAAAAAAATATACAGTATTCAGAATCGCTGTTTCCGGCGAACTGAATACTTTTAAGTGTAAAAGAGGGATTGGAGGTCTTTTAGACCCCGGATCCCTCCATAAAGAGTACCTGTCACCACCTATTACTGTCACAAGGGATGTTTACAAAACACAATTTAATAATATAAAAATAAATAAGAAAAAAAAATAAACGTTTAAAGCGCCCCCGTCCCCGCGAGCTCGTGCAGCAAAGAAAACGCATACGGTCGCGCCCGCATATGTAAACTGTGTTCAAATTACACATGTGAGGTATCGCTACGATCGTAACAATTCTAACTAACCTGGTAACCGTAAAAAAAAAAATTAAAGCGTCGCCTATAGAGGTTTTAGGTACCGTAGTTTGTCGCCATTCCACGAGTGCGTGCAATTATAAAGCATGACATGTTTGGTATCTATTTACTCGGCGTAACATCATCTTTCACATTATAGAAAAAAATTGCGCTTAATTTGTTTTGTTTTTTGAAAAATTCATGAAAGTGTCCCTTTTCCCAAAAAGTTGTGTTTAAAACACTGCTGCACAAATACCGTGTGACATAAAATATTGCAACAATCGCCATTTTATTCTCTAGATTCTCTGCTAAAATATATATATATATATATATATATATATATATATATATATATATATATATATATATATATATATAAAAATGTTTGGGGGTTCCAAGTAATTTTCTAGCAAAAAATACAAAAAAAAACCCACCTGCTAAATTTGCAGGACAGCTTGTGCTTTTGAAAAACAACAGACTTACTGGCCAGATCACCAGATGAAAATAAAGGAAAGAAAGCCAAAGAAAAGAAAAATGGAACTTCTGCTTATCGGATACCCCCCTCCGGTGTCATATTTGTCACCTTTCGGGGGAGGGGGAGGGGAGAGCAGATACCTGTCAAATCCAGGAATTTGCTCCCACCTCCGGCATAGATCCCTGCACATTCTGAGGTGAACTACGCCATGTCCGGCCCCTCCCCCTGCTGTCTTCTGGGAGACTCACGCATGCGCAGTAGGGGACCAGGAGTGAAGCTGAAAGTCTTCACTTCACGATTCCCTTACCAGGAATGGTGGCGGTAGCACCCGTGAGTCGATCTGAAGATCGGATGAGGACATCACGGGCTCCCTGGACAGGTAAGTGTCCATATATTTTTCTTCCCCAGACGGAACTCCGCTTTAAGCCTCTCTTACTTTTAAGCATAATTTATTCACTTTAGGCAAAAACATTAAAGTGGTTCTAAAGCTTCAAAGTTTTCTACCTTAATGCATTCTATGCTCTGCTGGAGGAGGAGAGAGCGGGGGGAGTGCAAGCTTTGTGTCTGCTTTGGGCACAGTGGCTGCGCTTGATGGGAACAGTGGCACTGTGATTGGACGCCTGATACAGAGAACTGGAGACATTGAGGAGCGTGGACGTGGAGGACCCAACCGTGACCCGCTGCGAGACAGGTAAGTACCGACTCCCAGGCGATGCACACTGGCAGCATTTGGGGCACAGTAGCGGCAATTGATGGGCACACTGGCAGCAATTGATGGGCACAGTGGCTGCAATTGATGTTTTTTTTTTCAATTTTTTGATCACCAGCCGCCACTGCTCAAGGTCCTTCCCCCTCAGTCCTGCTTCTAAAGCGCCTCAAAGAAGTCATTGCCTATACTTTCAGCCAATTAAAACCCTTCTCTACAGATAGTCTGACACCCAGCGTGTTCATGATTAAGGCCTGGTTCACACCTATGTATTTTTTAGTGCATTTTCAGTTTTGCAGAAACACACTACAGTCCATATAACATGGTTTCCTATGGATGTAGTTCTCATCTGTGCATTTTATGGAAAGGGTCAGGGATTTTTTTCTGGTTTTTGGTTCCATAGATTTCAATGGCTCAAAAACGTGTATTTAAAAATACAAAATGCATCTGGAATATGCAACCTGCATAGGTGTGAACCCGGCCTAAATCAAACTGTCTTCATAAGACTTCTCCATCCGAAGCACAATAACATATTTACAACTTGAAATCTCTAATTCCCCACTCTATGTGTTAAATGTCTTATAAGTGTTTAGCCATACAATTCATTCTATATACTGTATGTATTCAAATATTGGTTACATAAATATACACTATATTAACCACTTTACAACCGGCCCATAGCCGAAAGACGGCTACAGGCCGGTTGCTTAACTCTGAGAGGGCGTCATATGACGTCCTCACAGAATTCCTCTCTTGCGCGCCCCCTGGGGCGCGCACTCGAGAACATCCGTGATCGCCGGGTCCAGAGGACCCGGCGGATCACGGATCACGGTAAACGGCCGCTCATCGCGGCCGTTTACCACGTGATCGCTCCGTCAAATGACGGAGCGATCACATGTAAGCAAACCGGCGTCATTTGATGATGCCGGTTCCTCTCCCCTCCTCTCTCTGTACCGATTGGTACAGTGTGAGAGGAGAGGGGGAGGGATCGGTGGCAGCAGTGCTGTGGGCGGGATCTGTAGTGCCCACAGCCTGCTCTGCCACCACCAATCCATCCATCCATGCTCAGCCATCCCTCCATACCCTGCAATACACAGCAATAGCCTGCAGTGTATTGCAGGGTATGGAGGGATGGCTGAGCATGGATGGATGTATACCCAGCAGTACTCTGCCATACTGTGCCATGCCCTGCCATACTCTGCCATGCCCTGCGATACTCTGCCATACACTGCAATACTCTGCCATACCCTGCGATACCCTGCCATACCCTGCCATACTCTGTCATACCATGCGATACCCTGCGATCCACTTGCGATATTCTACAATACTCTGCCATACCCTGCCATACCCTGCCATACCCTGTGATACCCTGCGATACTCTGCCATACCATGCGATACCCTGCGATATTCTGCGATACTCTGCCATACCATGCTATACCCTGCAATACCATGCGACTCCCTGCGATACCATGCAATACTCGCTACGATCAAAGCCAGGATCGTTTTTTTATTTTATTTCAGGCTTTCCAGCCTAGAGGTGAGATGTGGGGTCTTATTGACCCCACATCTCACTGTAAAGAGGACCTGTCATGTCATATTCCTATTACAAGGGATGTTTACATTCCTTGTAATAGGAATAAAAGTGATCAAAAAATTTTTTGGGGGGAAAAAAAAAGTGTCAAACTAAAATGAACAATAAAAAAAAAAAAAAAAAAAAATGTAAAGCGCCCCTGTCCCCGTGTGCTCGCATGCAGAAGCGAACGCATACGTAAGTCACGCCCACATATGAAAACGGTGTTCAAACCACACATGTGAGGTATCGCTGCGAACGTTGGAGCGAGAACAATAATTTTGGTCCTAGACCTCCTCTGTAACTCAAAACATGTAACCAGTAAAAAAATTTAAAGCGCCGCCTATGGGGATTTTTAAGTAGCGAAGTTTGGCGCCATTCCACGAGCGTCTGCAATTTTGAAGGGTGACATGTTAGGTATCTATTTACTCGGCGTAACTTCATCTTTCACATTATGCAAAAACATTGGGCTAAATTTACAGTTTTGTTTTTTGTAAAGCACAACTTTTTTTTCCCAAAAAAACGCATTCGAAAAATTGCTGCGCAAGTACCGTGCTAGATAAAAAGTTGCAACGACCGCCATTGTATTCTCTAGGGTCTTTGCAAAAAAAACATATATAATGTTTTGGGGTTCTATGTAATTTTCTAGCAAATAAATGATGATTTTTACATGTAGGAGAGAAATGTCAGAATTGTCCTGGGTGCTCCAGAACACCTGATGGTGCTCCCTGCATGTTTGGCCTCTGTATGTGGCCACGCTGTGTAAAAGTCTCACACATGTGGTATCGCCATACTACTGAGTAATAGCAGAATGTGTTTTGGGGTGTAATTTGTGGTATGCATATGCTGTGTGTGAGAAATAACCTGCAAATATGACAATTTTGTGAAAAAAATAAAAAAATCTTGATTTTGCAAAGAATTGTGGGAAAAAATTACAACTTCAAAAAACTCACCATGCCTCTTTCTAAATACCTTGGAATGTCTTCTTTCCAAAAAGGGGTCATTTGGGGGGTATTTGTACTTTTCTGGCATGTTAGGGTCTCAAGAAATGAGATAGGCCTCAGTACTTCAGGTGTGATCAATTTTCAGATATTGGCACCATAGCTTGTGGACTCTATAACTTTCACAAAGACCAAATAATATACCCCAATTTGTACTTATTTTTACCAAGGATATGTAGCAGTATAAATTTTGGCCAAAATTTATCAAGAAAAATTAAAAAATTTGCTAAATTTTATAACAGAAACGAAGAAAAATTCATTTTTTTACTGAATTTTCAGTATTTTTTCTTTTATAGCGCAAAAAATAAATAACCCAACGGTGATTAAATACCACCAAAAGAAAGCTCTATTTGTGTGAAAAAAAGGACAAAAATTTCATATGGGTACAGTGTTGTATGAATGAGTAATTGTCATTCAATATGTGAGAGCACCGAAAGCTGAAAATTGGTCTGGTTATTAAGGGTGTTTAAGTGCCCAGTGGTCAAGTGGTTAAATATAATAATCACACACTATTTTGCCAAAAGAATTGGCACTCCTGCCTTTACACGCACATGAACTTTAATGGCATCCCAGTCTTATGCCCCGTACACACAATAGGGTTTTCCGATGGAAAATGTGTGATAGGACCTTGTTGTCGGAAATTCCAATCGTGTGTACACAATTGCGATGCACAATGTGCCACGCATACTCGGAATCAAGCAGAAGAGCAGCACTGGCTATTGAACTTAATTTTCTCAGCTCGTTGTACGTGTTGTACGTCACCGCGTTCTTGACGTTCGGAAATTCCGACCAACTTTGTGTGACTGTGTGTATGCAAGACAAGTTTGAGCCAACATCCCTCGGAAAAAATCCCATGGATTTTGTTGTCGGCAAATCCTATTGTGTGTACAGGGCATTCGTCTGTAGGGTTCCATATTGAGTTGGCCCATCCTGTACAGCTATAACAGCTTCAACTCTTCTGGGAAGGCTGTCCACAAGGTTTAGGAGTGCGTCTATGGGAGAATTTGACCATTTTTCCAGAAGCACATTTGTGAGGTCAGACGCTGATGTTGGACGAGAAGGCCTGGCTCACAGTCTCCGCTCTAATTCATCCCAAAGGTGTTCTATCGGGTTAAGGTCAGGACTCTGTGCAGGCCAGTCAAGTTCCTCCACCCCAAACTCCCTCATCCATGTATTTATGGACCTTGCTTTGTGCACTGGTGCGCATTCATGTTGGAACAGGAAAGGGCTATCCCCAAACTGTTCCCACAAAGATGGGAACATGAAATTGTCCAAAGCGAGCTTAGTCATAGACTTCTATGGAGGCTTTGAAGACGACACTTTGAAGCACCACTAAAGCGACATCATTTTTGAAGCAAAGCAAACGCAAGGTATAAACAGGACTGTAAGCTAACTATTTTATTTAGTGACAAGGGCTTTGACTGGTGTTCAGAGAGCTTTAACCACCTCAATACCGGGCACTTACACCCCCTTCCTGCCCAGGCCAATTTTCAGCTTTCAGCACTATCGCACTTTGAATGACAATTGCGCGGTCATGCTACACTGTACTCAAACACATTTTTGTATCATTTTGTTCCCACAAATAGCGCTTTCTTTTGGCGATATTTGATCACTGCTGGGGTTTTTATTTTTTGCGAAACAAATGAAAAAAGACCGAAAATATTGAAAAAAAAAAAAAAAAAAGTTTTTCTTTGTTTCTGTTGTAAATAAGTAATTTTTCTCCTTCACTGATGGGCACTGATGAGGTGATACCAATGAGGTGGCATTGATAGACGGCACTCATAGGCAGCACTGATCGGTACTTATGGGTGGCACTGCTGGGCATCACTGATGAGGAGACATCTGGCAGCCAATAATAGTTGGCACTGACTGGCAAGATGTGTGGGCACTTACTGGCATCCCTGGTAGCCGTGGGTGGCATGCCTGATCATCCATCCGTTGTGGTTATCCCTGGTGGTCCAGTGTGAGCATCCACGGGGGGTAGGGGGCTGCACTGATAAACAATCAGCGCAGACCCCCCCCTGTCAGGAGAGCCGCCGATCGGCTCCCCTCTACTCGCGTCTGTCATAGTGAGGAAAAGCTGATAACCGTCCCTTCCTGTTTACACCGTGATCTGACACGGCTGATCACGTTGTAAAGAGCCTCTGTTAGAGTCTCTTTACCAAGAACGGTGTATCGGTTTGTCAGACTGACACACCGCACCACCGATCGCAGCAATGCGCACCTCCATGGGCGCTCGATTGCGGCTTATCCTGCTAGACGTCATGACGCCCAGTCAGGATAACTGAACCACAGCCCAGCCGTCATTTTGCTATAGGCCAGGAGGGAAGTGGTTAAAAAAGCGTGTCCAAAGCCATGTTTTGAAGCAAGTGTAAACAGGCCCTTAAAGTGGCTGTAAAGGTATTTTTACCTTCATACATTCTATGCATGATGGTAAAAATCCTTCAGTCTGCAGCAGCCCCCCTCAGCCCCCTAATGCTTAAGCTGATCTTCATCCAGCAATGTGCATGAGACCCAAGGCTATCCCAGGTCTCTCCCTAGTGATTGGCTGAGATGCAGCAGCAGGAGCCATTGGTTGTCAATCACAGCCAGTGAGGGGGGCGGGGCTGAGCCATGCTCTCTGTGTCTTATGGATGCAGAGAGCAAGCATGAGTGCCCCCACAGCAAGCAGCTTGCTATGGAAGCATTCGACAAGGGGGAGTGGCCCACAGAGCGCCAGCGGGAGGATCAGGGCTGCTCTGTGCAAAACCACTGCACAGAGCAGTTAAAGTGGTTGTAAACCCTCCTCTACTACTTTAGCTCATCTTAATCTTTATAGCACAGGCAACTGATCGCTGCCTGTTAACCACTTCAATACTGGGCACTTATACACCTTCCTGCCCAGACGAATTTTGAGCTTTCAGCGCTGTCGCACTTTGAAAGACAATTGCGCGGTCATACAACACTGTCGCCTCTGGGATTTTTATTTTCTGCTGAACAAATAAAAAAAGACCGAAATATTTTATATGCGTGAGATTTTCACAGGGAAACGAACTAAGGGCGGAAATGATGTCCACAAAAGCTTCAGCATACAGGAGGATGAATGGCGCGGGGGCGATACTTGGAAGAGCCTAAAAATTTTGAATATATATGGCTTAGTAATGTTTAACACTATTTATATATTTTTAAAAAACGAGATAAGTTACGAGGTTTACTTCCTCTTTAAGTATAACATGTTTATTTTTTTAATAACATTTTTCCCTATAATCACTTTAAAGCGATAAGAAACCAAAAATGTAACATATTGCAGCTTACCAATCATTAGATGTGGTGGCTGCATTTGTTTTCTTTTTTATGTTTTTTTTTTTCCCCTCTGTTTTTACCTAATGATCTGACCAATAACACACTTCATGTATAACAGACACCACTCTGGATAAAAGAGCACCGAGCGTGAGGGGAGTGTTAAGCCTGGTACACACGTTACGTTTTTTGTCCATCTCAGTGGGATATTTTTTACTTTTTGCTATAATAAATATCCCCCAAAAATATATAAAAATACAGATTTTTTCCCTCAGTTTAGGCCGATACGTATTCTTCTACATATTTTTGGTAAAAAAAAAAAAAAAATCACAATAAGCGAAACTAGGGGATAGTTTTATGGCATTTTTATTAATAATTTATTTTTTACTAGTAATGGCGGCCATCAGCCATTTTTTTTTTTCCCCCCGAGACTGCGACATTATAGCGGACACATCAGACAATTTTGACACATTTTTGGGACCATTGGCATTAATACAGGGATCGATGCTATAAAACTGCATTGATTACTGTAAAAATGTCACTGGCAGTGAAGGGGTTAACCACTAGGGGGCGGGGAGGGGTTAAGTGTCTCCTAGGGGCGTGTTTCTAACTGTCTGGGGGGCGTGGCTATGTGTGACACCGCACTTATCGCTGCACCCGATGACAGGGAGCAGACGATCAGTGTGCTGTTACTAGGCAGAACAGGGAGATGCTGTTTACATCGGCATTTTCCCGTTCTTTACCTCCATGACACGATTGCGGGTATCCACGCGGCGATCGTGTCACGGTGGGATCGCGCGCGGCAGGAAATTCAAAGTAACGTACTGGTACGTTACTTTGCCCAGCCGTGCCATTCTGCCGATGTATGTGTGCTGATAGTGGTCGGAAAGTGGTTAATAAATAAAAGCTAATCATTGTAAGCACCCCTGTCAGTATTAAATGGTTAGTCTCAAAGCTCCCACCTGCTAAATTTGCAGTACAGCTTGTTCTTATCAAAAACAACAGACTTACTGGCCAGATCACAATAAAGGAAAGATACCCCCCCCCCCCCCCCCCCCCCACTAATAACTTTAGTCAAAAACATTAATGTGGTTCCAAAGCTTCAAGGTTTTCTACCTTAATGCATTCTATGCTCTGCTGGAGGAGGAGAGAGCGGGGGGAGTGTAAGCTCTTTGTGTCTTATAGACGTATAGAGCAGCGGCTCAGGAGCGAGCATGCAGCAAAAGGGGTTTTAAAGTCTTGAGGTTTTTCACTTTAAGGCATTAAGGTGAAAAGCCTGTGCTGCAGCTTCCCCCCAGAGCCCCCCTTTTACTTACCTGAACCCGTTCGTTCCAGCGTCGAGGATGAGCCCAGCAGCTCCAACCGCTGTCTCTGGTCCTCATTGGATAGATTGATAGCAGCGGGAGCCATTGGCTCCCATTGCTGTCAATCAAATGCAGTGACACGGGAGCAGGGGGGTGGGGCCGAGTCCTGCTTTGTGTGTCAATGGACCCAGCATCAGGACTCGGGAGCACATCAGGCATCAGGACTGGAATGCGGCTCCTAATAAAATCCTCCGTTCAGGGAGAAAACACAAAAGGGGCCACCCATCGTGTAATACTGATAATACTTCTTTTATTAAAAATGGTTTAAAATCACTTACATCAAGGATGAGAAAAAACGGCAACAGAGATAACAAAGTAGACACTGCCGGCCGGTCAGTGTAATCCCGTCCCTAGATCGAATGTTGTCTGTAGTGGTGGCGTCGCTGCGTGCCTTCCCATACGACGTTTCGTCACAACTGACGTTTTCAATGGGGAAATTGAAAACCCGTATGGGAAGGCACGCAGCGACGCCACCACTACAGACAACATTCGATCTAGGGACGGGATTACACTGACCGGCCGGCAGTGTCTACTTTGTTATCTCTGTTGCCGTTTTTTCTCATCCTTGATGTAAGTGATTTTAAACCATTTTTAATAAAAGAAGTATTATCAGTATTACACGATGGGTGGCCCCTTTTTTTTTTTACATCAGGACTGGAATGCGGCTCTCCGTGGGGGCACTCGATGAGGAGGAGGAGCCAGGAGCGCCACCCGGGCACCCCAGAAGAGGAGGATCAGGACCACTCTGTTGAAAACCCTTGCGCAGAGGAAGCAAGTATGACATGTTTGTCATTTTTATTTTGTAAATGAACCTTTTCAAATCACTTTAACTGTCCCCAATCCATCTCCTGATAGAACAGAGCCTTGGGGACACTCTGCACATGCTCAGTTTGGTGTGTATTTCTAATAAGGATAAGCTCGGTGTGTTTTAAGCTCCAGGAAGCTAAGAGCGCTTAGCGCTAATCACAGGTACCAAAACGTTTTCCCGGTCCACAGCTGCATAGATCGGGAAATGTCTTAGAGCCTGCGATTGGCGCTGTCAGCTTCCTAGCGGGCTCTGGCACGTGGAGCTGCGAACACGCCCGAGCTCATCCTTAATTTCTATTTTTTGTCTTGAAAGGGTGCATGTTTTCAGCACAGGACCAATCAGCACTGTCCAGACAGAGGGTCAGGGGTCCTGCAGCCTCATAGGACACTCGAGGGAGAATGAAAACTCCTCCTCCAGGCTTTAACCAGGCACTGATAGAAGTCACAAGACTGCTAAATACTGCTGATAAGAAAATGTATTTAGCGGTTTATATTTACTAAAAATAATTGCATTTCCATGTTCTGTGGAAAGCCCGATATAGTGAATGCAGAGTCCTGGGTTTAGTAACAGTCTGGTACACATGATGAGAATATCAGACAAATGATTGGCTGTCTTTCTGTTTGTTTTTTGCATGCTAGTCTCATATAGATAACAAATAGGTTACTAGAGTTGTGAAAATTCTCGTAACACAGGGTACAACTTCCCGCGATGATGTCATGTATTCCTTCATTTCCAAGCATGTACGGTCTCGGTCACTCGATTCTTTACAGAGAAATACTATACGGATTAAACAAAAGTCGTTTGTTCTGGTATTGTACGAGAAAAATGCTCGTGTTTTTCCCTTCGGATAATTTTGTATGAACGGTCGCGATCGGCTCTCGGAAGCTGCGTACTAATAATCAGAAGGGACGATCAGATTATTCTACGATCGCTCCCAAAGCGGTATTAGTCGTCCGATTTTCTCATTGTGTGTACCAGGGATTAGGATTGCTTGGTGATGAAGGGGTTAAAGCATATATACTAAACGTTTTGCTATATATGTAGATCTGACTCCCCTAATTTTGGAACTTCCTGGAAATAATTGGGCAGACTTCAGAGATGACACAGTAAGCAGCAGAAGCACTACAAGTGACAGCAGAGCATGCCTGTAGGGTAGAGCCCACCTCACAGACAGCACAGGGGGAGATCACACGTGATCTATGCTCGCTCACCTCGGCTCTCTCACCATCTCCTTCCTCCAGATAATGTCACAAATCCCATCCAACTACCGGACTAGTCCATGCTTCTAATCCCAGAGCAACTGCAGAGACCCCGGACTACAGTGTGTCCGAGGGGAACTCCATCATTACCACCTGGCGGGAATGACACATAAACAACCCGCTGTGGTGTCTTGTACACACCTGTGCAGTGATCGCTATTTATTCTCACCTATTCTAATATACGGAATCATATTCATTTTAAAGCAAGTGAAAATTATATATTTTTTGCACATCACCCCCCTATTTTTAGTGTTTAATGGATTGCTCCGTTCCCATAGTAACAGGGAGGCACGGACGCTTCACAGAGACTGCTGATGATTGGACAGATAAGAAACTGCCTGATTGGTAATGGTAATTGGTAGCCTATAGCAGAAGCGCTTCGATACCACGTGACCTATAGGCTTTCTCTGTATAATTTGTCAAAACTGAAAAAAGTTTGGTCGTTTAAAATTGTGTTCTGTTTCTCTTCCTTATTGTAGCTGGAGATATACATGTATTAGGAAGCCGTGCTGCTGTCCTCACAGCCCTGATCGGAAAATGTGGGAGGAGGAGCAGGAGTACACAGGCCACACCTACTGACCAATGGCAGAGCATTGAGCTCAGAGCTATTAGATAGCAGGGCTAAGGGGGCGGAGCCTGCTCCGGAGACAGCCAATTAAGTGTGAGCGCGCGGTGAGAGGGCGTTAGCTTGGTGCGTCACTCGGAGGAAGGATTATTATGCGACTGATCGTCTCTAGAGGAGGAGCACAATTCGTCAGTTCTCCGTCACGCCCACCTCAATGTCGGCCTGGAGAAGCACAGCTGGATACTAAGGGGGCGGAGGCTATCACTATTGGATGGATAGAGAGAGAGAGAGAGGGCGGGCATTTACTGAAGCCGAGTCGGACATTTTTACAAGAGGATCGCAGAAAAACATGGGCGGGTCTAGGCCGGCCACCGATGTCAATGTAAGAAATAAAAAACGCCATGTGTCACTAAGCGGAGAATGTGGGGGAGGAGCCGAGGGCAGAAAAGCTGTCAAGCAGGAGTACACAGGCCACGCCTACTGACCAATGGCAGATCCGCGAGCTCAAAGCTGTTAGACAGTAGGGTTGAGGGGGCGGAGCCTGCTCCGGAGACCAGAGAAACAGCCAATGAAGTGCGAGCGCGCGGCGGGAGGGCTTTACCTTACTGCGTCACTCGGGAGGATCAGCCTGCGATAGACCGCCTAGAGGAGGAGCCCGATTCGGCTGCTCTCCGTCACTCCCACCTCCATGTCTTCCTACAGCATCACAGTTGGACGCTAAGAGGGCGGAGACTATTACTAGGGCATTTAGAGAGGGGGCGGGCATTTACTGAAGCCGGCTACGCCCCACCCACCGATGTCACCAATGTAAGAAAAACAAACGCCATGTGTCGCTGACAGTGAAGAGAGGTAAACCCCCAATCTGATCATTTATATATTCACTATGAAAGAGACCCTGTCATTGTCTGTATTCTCTCTTAATAATGATAGATATAAGACTAGCTCATAACAAATGATAATAATAGAAGCTATTGATACATAATAATAGATTATAATGATGTATTTATACTATTATTAGTATCCATCTATTATCATTATTATTAGCTTATTCCAGTAGTCAACATGCTACTGTATATTAACCACTTGCTTACTGGGCACCTAAACCCCCCTCCTGCCCAGACCAATTTTCAGCTTTTAGCGCTGTCACTCTTTGAATGACAATTGTGCGGTCATACAACACTGTACCCAAATAACATTTTTATATTTTTTTCCCCACAAATAGAGCTTTCTTTTGGTGTTTTTTGATCACCTCTGGGGTTTTTTAGTCTTTGTTAAAAAAAATTAAAAATACTTTTTTTTTGGTTTAAAAAAAATACAAAACCGTTTAATATTTTGTTAATAAATTTTGCAAACAGGTAATTTTTCTCCTTCATTGATGTACGCTGATGAGGCTGCACTGATGGGCACTGATGAGGTGGCAATGGTGGGCACTAGTAGGTAGCACTGATAGCTGGCACTGATGGGTGGCAGTGAGGGGCACTGGTAGGTGACACTGATAGGCAGCACTGCTATGTGGCACTGATTGGCACCACTGGTGGGCATTGATAGGTGGCACTTATGGGCACTGATTGATGACACTTACTACTGTGGGCACTGATTTGTGGCACTGGCAGGCAGTACTTTTGGGCACATATGAGGTGGCTTTGGGACCGATGTCCCTTCAAACAGAAGTCGGCGATTGGCTGTCAGCGTGAGGAAAAAAAAAAAACTCTGATCCTCTGTTTACATCATGTGATCAGCTGTCATTGGCTGACAGCTGATCACATGGTAAGGGGCCAGGATTGACCCCTTACTCGGAGCTGTGATCGACCGAGTCTCATTGACTCGGGTGATTACAGCGCGCGCCCCCTTCAGGGGGGCGTGGCCAGTTTGCAAAGTGGAGAATAGCAATAGACGGCCTCCCGGCAAAGCAGATCCGCACTGTATTCGTCATTCGGCTATATTGCAGATCTGAACAATTTAAAGCCCCAATTTTTAAACCCCCTCTAATGTGCACTGACAGTCTATTGTCTTTTATACCCTGTGAAGTCCTCCATTCAGGTTTCTTATTGCTGCCATTTTCGGTACAGGGGGGCACTAATCCAGTGCTTCAATGGCACCCCAACAGCTCCGGTCCCTTACCACCCCCCTGTAATGATGTCAGTCCTCTTCTCACTCCTGAGTAGTGTGATGGCAGCTCCAAAACCCTTCACCTGCACAGTAGCCGCTGTCAGTGTCTCTACACCTTCACCTTCCCTGTCTGTGTGGGCAGGTGGGGCTCTACCCTGTGAGTCAGTGTGTGGGCATCTATATATGTGAGAAATGGGGGGGGGGGGGGGGTGTACTAAAGCTAGAGAGTGCAAAACCTGATGCAGATCTGCATAGAAACCAATCAGCTTGCAGGTTTTATTGTCAAACCTTAATTGAACAAGCTGATGTTAGAAGCTGATTGGCTACCGTGCACAGCTGCACCAGATTCTGAGTGCACCAGTTTTAGTAAATCTCCCCCAAGGTCTTTAGACTGTAAGCTCTCTCAAGGATAAGCTCAGCTTTGGTACCATTTTACTAAGGGCCCTTTCACACGGGCTTTCTGATCAGGTCCATCTGTCAGTTTTTCAGGCGGACCTGATCAGAGGTGACATGTCTGCTGACATCCACTGCTATCCGATCTGATCCTGTCTGCCAAATCCAGATGGATGGTGACCCTATTTTCCATCTGTCTGGCGGATGAGATTGGATGAAAAACGGACAGGCGGTTTGTTTTTATCCGATCTCCCCATAGAGGAGAGCAGGACTCTGACAGGTCCATCTCTGCATAGTGAGTGGAGATGGACTTGTGATCCGTCTGCTCATTGGGGGATCAACAGAGCGATCTCCCGCTGAGAAAGCGGAGTCCGTCAAACAGGCAAGCCCGTGTGAAATGAGCCTCAGGGCACTTTCACACTCAAAGTGCTCGGGCGTCGGCGGTAAAGCGCTGCTATTTTTAGCAGCGCTTTACTGTTGTTTTAGCAACGCTTTTCGGCCACTAGCGGGGCGCTTTTAACCACTTTACAACCAGCGCACGACGATGTACGTCCCTTTTTTGAAGAGGGATATCTCGGTAATATCTCTGCCACAACCGAGATATCCATCTCTTCAGGCGCTGGTCGTATTTACGATAATAGTGGTCTCCGCGGCGGATTCGCCACGAGGTCACATTTATCGGTGGCGGGAGAGGTGCCCCCACCCCTCCCGCCGCTCTCCCGCACCCTCTGCCGCTTACCGGAGCCAATCGGTAGCGGAGGAGTCGATCAGGTCCTTTCATGACCTGGGTATATGGAGACGAGTGAGGCTAAGATGGCCCCCACCCGTCTCTATACCATAGCAGGGCGGAAGCAACGTCAAATGTTTTTTTTTTTTAAAGCGCCCCTTTCCGACGAGCTCGCGTGCAGAATCGAATTCATACATGAGTAGCGCCTGCATACGAAAACGGTGGTCAGACCTGTCAGCGCACCACTCCAGTGTGAAAAGCTTTCACATTGGAGTGACAGGAGAGTCGCTATAGTATAGTTTACTAGAGTCTTATGGACACAGAGAGCAAGCATCATCCCAGTACCATTTTTTAGAGTGTCCGCTGTCCACCTAAAAGGCACGTTGAACCAGGTGGCAGATTATCTAAGCCGACAGACAGTGCAGGAAGCAGAGTGGAGCCTAAACACAGAGGTGTTCACTCTAATCTCCAGTATCTGGGGCCTTCCGCAGGTAGACCTGTTCGCCTCAAGAAGGAATACCCAGCTTCCTCAATTTTTTTTCCCTCGAGAGAAACGACGGTTCTCAAGGGACAGACGCCTTAGCACAGCAGTGGAATTTTCAACTGGGGTACGCTTTTCCCCCCTTTCAGCTAATTCCACTGGTGCTGAGGAAAATACAAAAAGAGGGTGTTTCAGTAATCCTGATAACCCCGTTTTGGCCAAAAAGGGCTTGGTTTTCTCTGATCCTACAATTGGCAGTCAGACCAGGTTGGCACCTCCCGCTGAGACCAGATTTGTTAACTCAGGGGCCAGTGCATCATCCAGATGTAAGCAGGCTAAAACTCACTGCTTGGTATCTGAGGAGCAATTGCTAAGAAGCAAAGGCTTTTCGGAAAGACTAATTTCCACTTTGCTCTCCAGTAGAAAGAAAGTAACCAGGGCCATTTATGGCAAGGTTTGGAAGGTCTACGCGTCCTTTTGTCATGCAGAACATAGAGAGGTAAAAAACCTAGTCTCAGTTCTGGAATTTCTGCAAAAAGGGGCAGATAGAGGGCTCGCCGTCAGCACTCTTAAAGTGCAGGTGTCAGCTTTAGGGGTCTATTTAGAAAGATCACTATCCTCAGTACCCTTAATCACAAGATTTTTCAAAGCGCTCTCCAGGGCTAGACCGGTCCCAGTAAGATCTTTTCCCTCATGGGACCTCTCCGTAGTCTTGCAGGCCCTTACTAAAGAGCCTTTTGAGCCCCTGCAGAGCATTTCCCTTAAGAATCTAACCCTTAAAACAATTTTTCTTGTAGCAATCACTTCAGCCAGAAGGATTAGCGAACTGCACGCTCTGTCAGTGAAAGAGCCCTTCCTATCAGTTTTTTCAGACAGAATTGTCCTTAAAGTAGATCCGGGGTTTTTGCCGAAGGTAGCGAGCTCCCATAACAGATCCCAGGTGATTACTCTCCCAACTTTCTGTTCTAACCCGAAGGGCAATAAGGAAGAGCAGTTTCACAACCTGGACGTAAGACGTACCTTGTTGCATTATTTAGAAGTTACAGGGGGCTTTAGAGTTTCAGACTCTTTATTTGTTCTCTTTTCTGGAAATAAAAAAGGCAAGCAGGCATCCAAGGCTTCCTTAGCTAGATGGATCAAAACAGCTATTTCTACTGCTTACAATGAGTCGGGTCAATCCCCCCCTAAGGGGGTTAGGGCTCGTTCAACTAGGGCTCAGGCCACTACATGGGCAGAAAGAGCTGGTGCCACTCCAGATCAGATCTGTAAGGCGGCTACGTGGTCAAGTATGTCTACATTTGTCCGTCATTACAGGCTGGACCTCCTGTCAGCAGGAGACCAGGCTTTTGGCAGAAAGGTTCTGCAGGCTGTGGTCCCTCCCTAAGGGGGTAAGTCTCTATTATCCTCTCAGGTGCTGTCCTGAAAGACGATTAGGGAAAAATCAAGTTAGACTTACCGGTAACTTGTTTTCCAAGAGTCTTTCAGGACAGCAGCATCCCGCCCTAATGTGTTTTACATATATATATACTGTGACTAACCATATCTCGATTATGTGTTTATATATATATATATATACACAATAAATATATATAACAGACTGCTAAAAAAAGGGTGATGTCTAATCTCCTGGCTCTGTCTGGACAAGTCAAGACATGTCTGGACGCTGGAGAGGTGCAGAGGCCTCCCTCAGCCCAGGGCCAGGGCCATCTTTAATATGGTTTGGGCCCTGGACAAACATTTTTTCAGGCCCCCCCCAATGTAATTATGCTCTTCAACACATCTTAAAAATTTGACACACACATAGAACTATCCCAAAAAAAAAAAAAAAATTTGCAGACCCCTTTCACAACAGTCCTACGGTGTCCTCAGTTCCCTTTTATGTCACAGCACTCCATTACATTACAGCCACTTCACATCACAGCGCCCCATTACATTGCAGACATTTTCACATCACACATTCACATGTAGGTGTTTTGGCGGCCCACATTTGCGCAGGCCCAGGGCCATTCCTTTGTTTCCTGCATAAAAAAAAGGTGCATGCAGCATTTTAAAAATGCCTTGAAAACCATTCTGCTTTTGCACCAATGCAACTTAACGGCAGTTCCTGCTCACACAAACGCACTGTGTTTTTAAAAGTGTGGCCTAAACATGTAAAATCGCAGCAAGTTTGCCGGTACAGGAACTGCAGGTAAGTCACATGGTGCAAAAGCAGAATGGACAGACAGTGCTGTATTTCACTGCTTGATGGGCATAGGTGTGTGCAGCGTATTACATGATGCATGGACATTTTTTTTTTGCAGGAAACACAGGCATAGCAGCCCATTCAAATGAATAGGCTGTTGTGCCTGTGCAAATGTTGGCCGCCAAAACACATACATGTGAACCAATAGGGCCCAAAATAAGCCTATCAATCAGTTAAATACACTAATGCTATCTATTAGTTGTAATGCTGTATGCTCTGTAATAAAAAATACAGCCACAGCCTCACTCAGCGGCTGGTGCTCATAATTTTTGGGGCGGCCCAAAAATGTTTTGAAAAAAATTAAATTGCTGCCACTGTGCCATCAATTTCAGCCACTGTACCAAACGCTGCCAGTGTGCCCATCAAATGCTGCCAGTGTGCCCAAATGCTGCCAGTGTGCCCAAATGCTGCCAGTGTGCACATCAAATGCTGCCAGTGTGCCCATTAAATTTTAAAAATGTCTAGACTGTTGCTACACATGGGGTGCAGCGTGGGAGCCAGGGGAGGAGGAAAAATACCTACCTTGTCCTCCTGGCCAACATATCTCCGAATCTGTGCCGTGGTCTGACTCCTTTTTCCGAGGCCTCCGCGCTCCTCCAAGTCAGATCACGTACACACGCTTGCAGGCAGCATAGCAAGGGGAGAGCGTCAGTGGAGCTCAAGGCCCCAGCCACCCGCGGCCCGCACCTTGACACTGTAACTTTTTGCTGCACTGTGTGTGCGTGCTGCTGAGCTGATGCCAGATGATGTCTGTCTGTGACAGACAGGGTGTGCGATTTTCAGTGCCTATTTGCGGACAGCGCATGGGCTTAAGGGGCAGCTCTTCTTTGGGCCCCAAACAGTGGAAGGACAATGGGCAGCTGCCCCGTTTGCCCTGCGGTAAAGACGCCCCTGCCCAGGCCAAGCACACAAGCCTACGCTGGTTTTCTGTTGAATACTGATGTAAGGGAGAACTCCACTGAGGTAAGAGAAAACTCCGCAGAGACCGCTGATGTAAAGTAGAACTCCGCAGGGAACACTGAGGTAAGGGAGAACTCCGCAGGGAACACTGAGGTAAGGGAGAACTCCGCAGGGAACACTGAGGTAAGGGAGAACTCCGCAGGGAACACTGAGGTAAGGGAGAACTCCGCAGGGAACACTGAGGTAAGGGAGAACTCCGCAGGGAACACTGAGGTAAGGGAGAACTCCGCAGGGAACACTGAGGTAAGGGAGAACTCCGCAGGGAACACTGAGGTAAGGGAGAACTCCGCAGGGAACACTGAGGTAAGGGAGAACTCCGCAGGGAACACTGAGGTAAGAGAGAACTCCGCAGGGAACACTGAGGTAAGGGAGAACTCCGCAGGGAACACTGAGGTAAGGGAGAACTCCACTGGCTACACTAATGTAATGGAGAAAATTGGACGGGTAATAATTAATAATGTAAAATAATAGGGGGGTTAACAATAAATATTATAAAATAATAGGAGGGGTAAGTATACATAATATAAGGTAATTGCAAGGTTAACAAGAAAAAATATAAAATAATAAGAAGGTTAACAATAAATAAAATAATAGGAGAGGTAATAATATATAATGTTAAATAAAAGGAGGGTTAGCAATAAATAGTATAAAATAATAGACAGGAGTAAGATAATATAATATGTGGGAGGAGTAATAATAATAATAGGAGAGTCTTCATTCTTCCAGGTGATATTGTCGGACTGATAATGATAAAATAATAATAGTGATTGCGGGGAGAACTTTCAGTGTCTATACCAAAATAGGTTTCCCCAAAAAAACAGGGACGCGCACGGGGGCAGGGGCGGTAGGAGGATGATTAGCATTCGGGATAGAGTAGGAGGAGCAGTAGTGCAGAGGGCTGGAGAGGCGGAGTTCTGATCTCCGAGAGGCAGGGGGAACAGATTTAATTGGAAAACCGTTCTCGGCACAATACCGGTTTTGTGCCGATAACGGTTTCCCATCAAAAGTCCACTTCCCCTGGACAGAAAGGGTCTGGGGTAAGAAAGAAGAGTGAGAATGATTTATACAAAGAGTAGATTTATACAAAGAGTAGAGCACTCAGAGAAGCCATATACAAGTGTTTTTAACCCTTGAAATGCTGTGGAAGCTATATTGGGAGGGGGAACCAAATTCGATAGCATTATTAAGCTTGCTATCAAATTCTGTTTCCCCTGGACAGAAAAGGTCTGGGGTAAGAAGAGTGAGGATGACTCATGCAAAGAGTAGAGCAGTCGGAGAGACAGATGTGCACTGTGGCTGCGTTTGCTAGCACAGTGGGGGCAATTGATGGCATAGGGAGGCTGGAATTGATGATCTTTTTGTAATGAATTTTTTAGTTTGTTTGCGCGCGCCCCCCCCCCCCCCAAAAAAAAAAATTTCATCACCAACTGCCATTTAGAGGGGGTAATAATATATTAGATAAAATAATCGGATAATCAGAGGTGTAATAATAAATAAAATAGGAGGGGCAATAAAAAATAATATAAAATAATAGGAAGAGATGATAATGATGATGTGTATACTGATAGATATTTAATAGGTAGTAGGAGTAATAATAATAATAGGGGCTGCCGGGAGAATTTCCAGTATCTAAAAATAATAGAAGGGATATCAATAAACAATATTAAATATTAGGAGGGGATAAAAATGATGAAGACGTAGGAGGGGTAAGACTAAAATTTTTTTATATATAATATACAATATTATTACTCGTTCCACATTATATATATATATATATATATAATGTGGAACGAGTAATAATATTGTACTATATATATAGGAGTATTTAGATATGGAAATACTCTATATGTAAAAATATATATAGATATGTGTTCGTAGATGGACTAATAATATTGTACCGGGGACGCGCACAGGGGCGGGGACAGTAGAGTTGTAATTTGCATTGCATTGAGGGTAAGAAATAAAAAACGCCATGTGTCACTAAAAGCGGAGAATGTGGTGGAGGAGCCGAGGGCACAAAAGCTGTCAAGCAGGCGTACACAGGCCACGCCTACTGACCAATGGCAGATCCGCGAGCTCAAAGCTCAAGCTCAAAGCTGTTAGACATTAGGGTTGAGGGGGCGGAGCCTGCTCCGGAGACCAGTTAGAGAGACAGCCAATGAAGTGCGAGCACGCGGCGTGAGGGCTTTACCTTACTGCTTCACTCGGAGGGAGGATCAGACTGCGATAGACCGCCTAGAGGAGGAGCCCGATTCGGCTGCTCTCCGTCACTCCCACCTCCATGTCTTCCTACAGCATCACAGTTGGAGGCTAAGAGGGTGGAGACTATTACTAGGGCATTTAGAGAGCGAGGGGACGGGCATTTACTGAAGCCGGCTACGCCCCACCCACCGATGTCACCAATGTAAGAAAAACAAACGCCATGTGTCACGGACAGTGAAGAGAGGTAAACCCCCAATCTGATCATTTATATATTCACTATGAAAGAGACCCTGTCATTATCTGTATTCTCTATTAACAATGATAGATATAAGACTAGTTAACAAATGATAATAATAGAAGCTATTGATAGATAATAATGGAAGCGAATAATAATATTTTACAATGATGTATTTATACTATTATTAGTATCCATCTACTATTATCATTATTATTATTAGCTTACTCCAATCGTCAACATGCTACTGTATATTAACCACTTGCTTACTGGGCACCTAAACCCCCCTCCTGCCCAGACCAATTTTCAGCTTTTAGCGCTGTCACTCTTTGAATGACAATTGTCATACAACACTGTACCCAAATAACATTTTTTTCCCCACAAATAAAGCTTTCTTTTGGTGGTATTTGATCACCTCTGGGGTTTTTTATTCTTTGTTAAAAAAAAAAAAATTAAAAAGACCGATTTTTTTTTTTTTTTTTTTGTTTAAAAAAAATAATAAACCGTTTAATATTTTGTTAATAAATTTTGCAAACAGGTAATTTTTCTACTTCATTGATGTACGCTGATGAGGCTACACTGATGGGCACTGATAGTCACTGATGAGGTGGCACTGGTGGGCACTAATGAGTGGGCACTGATGGGTGGCAGTGAGGGGCACTGGTAGGTGACACTGATAGGCAGCACTGCTATGTGGCACTGATTGGCACCACTGGTGGGCATTGATAGGTGGCACTTGTGGGCACTGATAGGTGGCACTGATTGCTGACACTTACTACTGTGGGCACTGATTTGTGGCACTGGCAGGCAGTACTTTTGGGCACATATGAGGCGGCTTTGGGACCGATGTCCCTTCAAACAGAAGCCGGCGATTGGCTGTCAGCGTGAGGAAAAAAAAAAAACTCTAATCCTCTGTTTACATCATGTGATCAGCTGTCATTGGCTGACAGCTGATCGCATGGTAAGGGGCCGGGATCGACCCCTTACTCGGAGCTGTGATCACCTGCGTGCCCCCTTCAGGGGGGCGTGGCCAGCTTGCAAAGGGGAGAACGTCAATAGACAGTCTCCCGGCAAAGCAGATCCGCGCTGTATTCGTCATTCGGCTATATCGCGGATCTGAACAATTTAAAGCCCCAATTTTTAAACCCCCTCTAATGTGCACTGACAGTCTATTGTCCTTTATACCCTGTGAAGTCCTCCATTCAGGTTTCTTATTGCTGCCATTTTCGGTACAGAGGGGCACTAATCCAGTGCTTCAATGGCACCCCAACAGCTCCAGTCCCTTACCACCCCCCTGTAATGATGTCCGTCCTCTTCTCACTCCTGAGTAGTGTGATGGCAGCTCCAAAACCCTTCACCTGCACAGTAGCCGCTGTCAGTGTCTCTACACCCTCACCTTCCCTGTCTGTGTGGGCAGGTGGGGCTCTACCCTGTGAGTCAGTGTGTGGGCATCTATATATGTGAGAAATGGGGGGGGGGGGTGTACTAAAGCTAGAGAGTGCAAAATCTGATGTAGATCTGCATAGAAATCAGCTTGCAGGTTTTATTGTCAAACCTTAATTGAACAAGCTGAAGTTAGAAGCTGATTGGCTACCATGCAGATCCAGACGGATGGTGACCCTATTTTCCATCTGTCTGGCGGATGAGATTGGATGAAAACGGACAGGCGGTTTGTTTTTATCCGATCTCCCCATAGAGGAGAGCGGGACTCTGACAGGTCCATCTCTGCACAGTGAGTGGAGATGGATTTGTGATCCGTCTGCTCAGTGGGGGATCAACAGAGCGATCTCCCGCTGAGCAAGCGGAGTCCGTCAAACAGGCAAGCCCGTGTGAAATGAGCCTCAGGGCACTTTCACACTCAGAGGCTGCGTTCAGGCGCCAGTCGTATTTACGATAATGGTGGTCTCCGCGGCGAATTCGCCGCAAGATCACCGTTATCGGCAGCGGGAGTGGTGCCCCCACCCCTCCCGCCGCTCTCCCACGCCCTCCGCCGCTTACCGGAGCCATCGGTAGCGGGGGAGTCGATCAGGTCCTTCCATGTCCTGGGTATATGGAGACGAGTGAGGCTAAGATGGCCCCCACCCGTCTCTATACCATAGCAGGGCGGAAGCGACGTCAAAATGTCACTTCTGCACATACCTCTTAAAGGAAAAAATTTTCAATGTCATTTTTTTTTAAATGACATTTTCATTCTTATTTTTTGCATTCAAGTCTAAGGCCCCTTTCACACGGGACGGATCCGTATTGACCCGCCCCGTGAAGATCCGCCGCTCAGCGGGGATCGCTCAGCTGATCCCCGCTGAGCCGGCAGATGACAGGGCGGTCCCTGCACACTGTCAGATCTCCACTCTCCCCTATGGGGGATCGGATGAACACGGACCGTCTGTAAAATAGGGTTTTCCTCCGTCTGCAGAATCGGACAATAGTGGAGGCGGATGATAGCGGGTGTCACCAGATGCTCATCCGCTGACACCCGCTATCCCATAGGGGTGCATGTTTGTCCGTTTTTCATCCAAAAACTGACATACGGTCCGCATGTGTGAAAGGGGCCTTTAACAGCGGCTTTTTTGAGCTTTTTTTGCTGCTCAAGAAGGCAACTCCATGTTATTCAATGGGCTCATACACACCATGGCGTTTTTGAGCTGTAACAGGCATGGTCTTTTTTAAGCTCCAAAAAAATCAAGGACCAGCAGCTTCAGAGGCTTCAGCGCTAGAGCTTTTTTGACGCTGACGCAGAAAAAAGCGTCAGCGTTTTTAAGCTGTAAAAATGTTTATGTGGGTAATTTGAGAGTGGAAAATAGCAGAGGGATGGTTTTTTTTTTTTAAAACGCGCCTTAGCGTTAACGCTTAAAAATGATGTTAAACGCGCATTGACGCCAAATCAAACCGCTTATAAAATCGCATTTTTAACGTTGCTTTTTTCCCAGGTGTTGTTACTAGCTTTACAGCCCATTTTTTTAAAACGTCCATGTGTATGAGGCTTAAATATGAGATCTGAGGACTTTTTGACCCCAGATCTCATATTTAAGAGGACCTGTCATGCTTTTTTTTTTCTATTTACAAGGGATGTTTACATTCCTTGTAATAGGAATAAAAGTGACCCAATTTTTTTTTTTTTTTTTTAAAAACATTGTAAAAATAAATAAAATCAAGTAAAATAAATAAGAATTTTTTTTTTTTTTTTAAAGCGCCCCTTCCCGACGAGCTCTCGTGCAGAAGCGAACGCATATGTGAGTAGCGCCCACATATAAAAACTGTGGTTAAACCACACATGTGATGTTTCGCCACGATCGGTAGAGCGAGAGCAATAATTATAGCCCTAGACCTCCTCTGTAACGCAAAACATGCAACCTGTAGAATTTTTAAACGTCGTCTATGGAGATTTTTGAGGGTAAAACTTTGACGCCATTCCACGAGCGGGCGCAATTTTGAAGCGTGACATGTTGGGTATCAATTTACTTAGTGTAACATTATCTTTTACGATATATAAAAAAATTGGACTAACTTTACTGATGTCTTTTTTTTTTTTTTTTATTCAAAAAAGTGATTTTTTTTTTTTTCCCAAAAAAGTGCACTTGTAAGACCGCTGCGCAAATACAGTGTAAAAAAAGGATTGCAACAACCGCCATTTTATTCTCTAGGGTGTTGGAACCCCCAAACATTATATATTGTTTTTTTTTTTCTAAGTAATTTTCTAGCAAAAAAAAACATTTTTTTTAAACATATAAACACCTAAAATCCAAAACGTGGCTGGTCTTAAAGTGGTCAACCCCCGCTAGCAGCCGAAAAAAAGGGTTAAAAGCGCTGGCAAGACGGCGATTCCCATTTATTTAAATGGGCAGGGGCACTTTAGGAGCGGTGTATACACTTAAAGTACCTCAAAGAAGCTGCTAGCAGGGCTTTTTTTTTTAAAATCCTGTCAGCGCACCGCTCCAGTGTGAAAAGCCCGGGCTTTCACATTGTAGTGACAGGAGAGGCGCTATAGTATAGTTTACTAGAGTCTTATGGACACAGAGAGCAAGCATCATCCCAGTAGCATTTTTTAGAGTAGGCGATCCGCTTTCCAGGGATAACAACAGATGCGGCTAAAAGCAGCTGCCCCCCCCCCCCCCCCCCCCGCCCGCCGCTCTGACCGGGCCTCCTGTCCCACCGAGAGACCCGATCCACGATCCCCCACTTCCGGCGGCTAGAGAGACAGACTGGCATGAAGCCGAAAACGGCTTTGTTCCAGTCTCCTTAATGTAAACACGGAAGCGGCGTCACAACGTCCCTTTCTGTTTACTCGGCTGCCAATGGCGCCGGAATTAAAAAAATATACAGTATTCAGAATCGCGGTTTTCGGCAATCTGAATACTTTGAAGTGCAAAAGAGGGATTGGAGGTCTTTTAGACCCCGGATCCCTCCATAAAGAGTACCTGTCACCACCTATTACTGTCACAATGGATGTTTACAAAACACAATTTAATAATATAAAAATAAATAAGAAAAAAAAAAAAAAAGTTTAAATCGCCCCCGTCCCCGCGAGCTCGCGCAGCAAAGATAACCCATACGGTCGCGCCCGCATATGTAAACTGTGTTCAAATCACACATGTGAGGTATCGCTGCGATCGTAACAATTCTAACTAACCTGGTAACCGTAAAATAAAAATAACATTTTTTAACGCGTCGCCTATGGAGGTTTTAGGTACCGTAGTTTTTCGCCATTCCACGAGTGCGTGCAATTAAAAAGCGTGACATGTTTGGTATCTATTTACTCGGCGTAACATCATCTTGCTAATTGGGCTAACTTTGTTGTTTCGTTTTTTTAAAAATTCATGAAAGTGTCCCTTTTCCCAAAAAGTTGTGTTTAAAACACTGCTGCACAAATACCGTGTGACATAAAATATTGCAACAATCGCCATTTTATTCTCTAGATTCTCTGCTAAAAAAATATATATATATATATATATATATATATATATAATATATAAATAAATGTTTGGGGGTTCCAAGTAATTTTCTAGCAAAAAATACAAAAAAAAAACCCACCTGCTAAATATGCAGGACAGCTTGGGCTTTTGAAAAACAACAGACTTACTGGCCAGATCACCAGATGAAAATAAAGGAAAGAAAGCCAAAGAAAAAAAAAATTGAACTTCTGCTTATCGGATACCCCCCTCCGGTGTCATATTTGTCACCTTTTCGGGGGAGGGGGAGGGGAGAGCAGATACCTGTCAAATCTAGGAATTTGCTCCCACCTCTGGCATAGATCGCTGCACATTCTGAGGTGAACTACGCCATGTCCGGCCCCTCCCCTCCTCCCCCGCTGTCTTCTGGGAGACACACAGGTCCCAGAAGACAGCAGGGACCATTGATAACGCACAGCGCGACTCACGCATGCGCAGTAGGGGACCAGGAGTGAAGCTGAAAGTCTTCACTTCCCGATTCCCTTACCAGGAATGATGGCGGTAGCACCCGTGAGTCGATCTGAAGATCGGGTGAGGACATCACGGGCTCCCTGGACAGGTAAGTGTCCATATATTAAAAGTCAGCAGCTGCAGTATTTGTAGCTGCTGACTTTTATTTTTTTTCCCCAGACGGAACTCCGCTTTAAGCCTCTCTTACTTTTAAGCATAATTTAATCACTTTAGGCAAAAACATTAAAGTGGTTCTAAAGCTTCAAAGTTTTCTACCTTAATGCATTCTATGCTCTGCTGGAGGAGGAGAGAGCGGGGGGAGTGCAAGCTTTGTGCCTGCTTTGGGCACAGTGGCTGCGCTTGATGGGAACAGTGGCGCTGTGATTGGACGCCTGATACAGAGAACTGGAGACATTGAGGAGCGTGGACGTGGAGGACCCAACCGTGACCCGCTGCGAGACAGGTAAGTACCGACTCCCAGGCGATGCACACTGGCAGCATTTGGGGCACAGTAGCGGCAGTTGATGGGCACACTGGCAGCAATTGATGGGTACAGTAGCTGCAATTGACGTTTTTTTTCTTCTGTTTTTTGATCACCAGCCGCCACTGCTCGAGGTCCTTCCCCCTCAGTCCCGCTTCTAAAGAGCCTCAAAGAAGTCATTGCCTATACTTTCACCCAATTAAAATCCTTCTCTACAGATAGTCTGACACCCAGCGTGTTCATGATTAAGGCCTGGTTCACACCTATGTATTTTTTAGTGCATTTTCAGTTTTGCAGAAACACACTACAGTCCATATAACATGGTTTCCTATGGATGTAGTTCTCATCTGTGCATTTTATGGAAAGGGTCAGGGATTTTTTTCTGGTTTTTGGTTCCATAGATTTCAATGGATCAAAAACGTGTATTGAAAAATACAAAATGCATCTGGAATATGCAACCTGCATAGGTGTGAACCCGGCCTAAATCAAACTGTCTTCATAAGACTTCTCCATCCGAAGCACAATAACATATTTACAACTTGAACTCTCTAATTCCCCACTCTATGTGTTAAATGTCTTATAAGGCTCCATGTACACTGAAGCTCAAAAAAGCTTTTTCTGGACGCCAAATTGCTGGCAGAAAACGCTGGTTGAAAAACTTGCTTTTTACAGCGTTTTGTACTAGCGTTTATGAGCGTTTATTAGCGTTAGCGTTAATGGGCGTTTTTAATAAAAATACACAGAGGACACTCCAAAAATCCCACAATGCATTCCAAACTCCCCCAATGCATTGAAAAAATAGAACGCTGAACGCTAATTAACGTGCGTTCATGAGCGTTTATCACCGTTTGGCTTTTTTGGGCGTTGACAAACGGCACTTTGAATGCAAATTTCTGGCGTTCAGAAAAAAGCCCATAAACTCCACTGCTCATTAAAGCTAAAAAACGTCCATGTGTGCATGGACACATAGGCTAACATAGAGTGGAGTTTATGGGCTTTTTAAAAAAACGCCCAAACTCCAATAAACTGCAGTTTATGAGCTTCAGTGTGCATGGAGCGTAAGTGTTTAGCCATACAATTCATTCTATATACTGTATGTATTTAAATATTGGTTACATAAATATACACTATATTAAATATAATAATCACACACTATATTGTGAAAAGTATTGGCACTCCTGCCTTTACACGCACATGAACTTTAATGGCATCCCAGTCTTATGCCCCGTACACACAATAGGGTTTTCCGATGGAAAATGTGTGATAGGACCTTGTTGTCGGAAATTCTGACCGTGTGTAGGCTCCATCACACATTTTCCATAGGAATTTGCGTCACACAAAATTTGAGATCTGGTTCTCAAATTTTCCGACAACAAAATCCGTTGTCGGAAATTCCGATCGTGTGTACACAATTGCGATGCACAAAGTGCCACGCATACTCGGAATCAAGCAGAAGAGCAGCACTGGCTATTGAACTTAATTTTCTCAGCTCGTTGTACGTGTTGTACGTCACCGCGCTCTTGGCGTTCGGAATTTCCGACCAACTTTGTGTGACTGTGTGTATGCAAGACAAGTTTGAGCCAACATCCCTCGGAAAAAATCCCATGGATTTTGTTGTCGGAAAATCCTATTGTGTGTGTACAGGGCATTCGTCCGTAGGGTTCCATATTGAACTGGCCCATCCTGTACAGCTATAACAGCTTCAACTCTTCTGGGAAGGCTGTCCACAAGGTTTAGGAGTGTGTCTATGGGAGAATTTGACCATTTTTCCAGAAGCACATTTGTGAGGTCCGACACTGATGTTGGACGAGAAGGCCTGGCTCACAGTCTCCGCTCTAATTCATCCCAAAGGTGTTCTATCGGGTTAAGGTCAGGACTCTGTGCAGGCCAGTCAAGTTCCTTCACCCCAAACTCCCTCATCCATGTATTTATGGACCTTGCTTTGTGCACTGGTGCGCAGTCATGTTGGAACAGTAAAGAGCCATCCCCAAACTGTTCCCACAAAGATGGGAACATGAAATTGTCCAAAGCGAGCTTAGTCATAGACTTCTATGGAGGCTTTGAAGACGACACTTTGAAGCACCACTAAAGCGACATAATTTTTGAAGCAAAGCAAACGCAAGGTATAAACAGGACTGTAAGCTAACTATTTTATTTAGTGACAAGGGCTTTGACTGGTGTTCAGAGAGCTTTATCCACCTCAATACCGGGCACTTACACCCCCTTCATGCCCAGGCCAATTTTCAGCTTTTAGCACTATCGCACTTTGAATAACAATTGTGCGGTCATGCTACATTGTACCCAAACACATTTTTGTATCATTTTGTTCCCACAAATAGAGCTTTCTTTTGGTGATATTTGATCACTGCTGGGGTTTTTATTTTTTTGCCCAAAATATTGAAAAATATTTTTTTTTCTTTTGTTTCTGTTGTAAATAAGTACGTTTTCTCCTTCACTGATGGGCACTGATGAGGTGGCACTGATATGCAGCACTGATGGGCACTCATAGGCGGCACTTATAGGCAGCACTGATGGGTACTTATGGGTGGCACTGATAGATGGACACTGATGGGTGGCACTGCTGGGAATCACTGATGAGGAGACATCTGGCAGCCAATAATAGTTGGCACTGACTGGCAAGATGTGTGGGCACTTACTGGCATCCCTGGTAGCCATAGGTGGCATGCCTGGTCATCCATTGAGGTTGCGGTGTGTCAGACTGACACACCGCAACAACGATCGCCATGACGTGCGCCCCCGGGGGCGCGCAGCGGCTTAATATCCTGATCACGTCATATGACGTCCGGTCAGGATATTGAAACCCCTTTGCCGCCGTCATTCTGCTATATGGCGGGCGGCAAGTGGTTAAAGTGCACTCACAGTTTTGGTTTTGATATAAATCGTCCTTCTATGTGCTGTGACATGTCCCACGCTTGCGCACTGTGTATATCCTTTAACGGCACACAATGTGTGCCGTTTCTGTCTCTTCTGTTTGCCGGGTCATTAGCTGACAATGAGAACGGCACAGAGCGACGTCTCGCAATGCTGCAGTATGAGACTTGGTTCAGACGATAAGGCGCATGCGCAAGATTTTCACAGGGAAACGAACTAAGGGTGGAAATGACGTCCACAAAAGCTTCAGCATACAGGAGGATGAATGGCGCGGGCGATACTTGGAAGAGCCTAAAAAATAAAACTGATAAAACGGAATTTACAAAGCTTGTTTAGGACAAATTTGAATATATATGGCTTAGTAATGTTTAACACTATTTATAAAAAACGAGATAAGTTACGGGGTTTACTTCCTCTTTAAGTATAACATGTTTATTTTTTTAATAAAATGTTTCCTTATAAATCACTTTAAAGCGATAAGAAACCAAAAATGTAACATATTGCAGCTTACCAATCATTAGATGTGGTGGCTGCATTTGTTTTCTTTTTTTATGTTTTTTTTTTCCCCTCTGTTTTTACCTAATGATCTGACCAGTAACACACTTCATGTATAACAGACACCACTCTGGATAAAAGAGCACCGAGCGTGAGGGGAGTGTTAAGCCTGGTACACACGTTACATTTTTTTGTCCATCTCAGCGGGCTAACGAAAAATAAAACTGAGGAGCTAACCAGGAGGCCGCTGTACTAACGATGCAATGTTAGTACAGCGCTTTCCCCGCTGAACTTTTCTGTTTTGACAGGGGGACCGCTCCCCCACCAGAACACACCGGTCAGCACTCACAGCCATTGGCTGAGGGCGCTGATCGGATGCCAATCGGCTGCTGGTTTTCCAGCAAGATCGTTTGACAGAAGCCAGCCGAGAGACCGGCTTCCATCAAACAAGGAGCCGTACACACGGGCCGAATGTCATCCAGTATCTACTGTACCGGCAGATTTCAGCCAATATTTATCCCATGTGTACCGGGTTTAGTCATACTAGCAGATTTAGATACACTAACAAATTGAAGCCAAACTCCACCTCACACTGCATTTATACAATCAGTTACAACGACAGATTTGAATTTTTTTCATTTTGGGATAAAGGTTTTACATTAACCACTTTCTGACCGGACCATTTTGCTGGCCAAAGAGCAGACCACTTTTTGCGATTTGGCAGTGTGTCGCTTTAACTGACAATTGCACGGTCCGGCAATGTTTTTCCCCACAAATAGAGCTTTCTTTTGGTGGTATTTGATCGCCTCTGCGGCTTATATTTTTTACGCTATAAACAAAAAGCCACAATTTTGAAAAAAAACGCATTATTTTTTACTTTTTGCTATAATAAATATCCCCCAAAAATATATAAAAATACTGATTTTTTCCCTCAGTTTAGGCCGATACGTATTCTTCTACATATTTTTGGTAAAAAAAAAAAAAATCACAATAAGCGAAGCTAGGGGATAGTTTTATGGCATTTTTATTAATAATTTATTTTTTACTAGTGATGGCGGCAATCAGCGATTTTTATCGTGACTGCGACATTATGGCGGACACATCGGACAATTTTGACACATTTTTGGGACCATTGGCATTAATACAGCGATTGATGCTATAAAACTGCATTGATTATTTAAAAATGTCACTGGCAGTGAAGGGGTTAACCACTAGGGGGCAGGGAGGGGTTAAGTGTCTCCTAGGGGCGTGTTTCTAACTGTCTGGGGGCGTGGCTATGTGTGACACCGCACTTATCGCTGCACCCGATGACAGGGAGCAGACAATCAGTGTGCTGTTACTAGGCAGAACGGGGAGATGCTGTTTACATCGGCATCTCCCCGTTCTTCAGCTCCATGACACGATCGCGGGTATCCACGCGGCGATCGTGTCACGGTGGGATCGTGCGCGGCGGGAAATTGAAAGTAACACGTTACTTTGCCCAGCCGTGCCATTCTGCCGACGTATATGTGCTGATAGCGGTTGGCAAGTGGTTAATAAATAAAAGCTAATCATTGTAAGCACCCCTGTCAGCATTAAATGGTTAGTTTCAAAGCTCCCACCTGCTAAGTTTGCAGGACAGCTTGTTCTTTTCAAAAACAACAGACTTACTGGCCAGATCACCAGATGAAAATGAAGGAAAAAAAGCCAAAGGAAAAAAAAATGGAACCTCCGCTTATCGGATCCACCCCACTAATCACTTTAGTCAAAAACGTTAACGTGGTTCTAAAGCTTCAAGGTTTTCTACCTTAATGCATTCTTTGCTCTGCTGGAGGAGGAGAGAGCGGGGGGAGTGTAAGCTCTTTGTGTCTTATGGACGTATAGAGCAGCGGCTCAGGAGCGAGCATGCAGCAAAAGGGGTTGTAAAGTCTTGAGGTTTTTCACTTTAATGCATTAATGTGAAAAACCTGTGCTGCAGCTTCCCCCCAGAGCCCCCCTTTTACTTACCTGAACCCGTTCGTTCCAGCATCGAGGACGAGCCCAGCAGCTCCAACCGCTGTCTCGGGTCCTCATTGGATAGATTGATAGCAGCGGGAGCCATTGGCTCCCATTGCTGTCAATCAAATGCAGTGACACAGGGGGCGAGGTCGAGTCATGCTGTGTGTGTCAATGGACCCAGCATCAGGACTCGGGAGGGCATCAGGACTGGAATGCGGCTCTCCGTGGGGGCACTCGATGAGGAGGAGGAGCCAGGAGCGCCACCCTGGCACCCCAGAAGAGGAGGATCGGGACCACTCTGTTGAAAACCCTTGCACAGAGGAAGCAAGTATGACATGTTTGTCATTTTTATTTTGTAAATGAACCTTTTCAAATCACTTTAACTGTCCCCAATCCATCTCCTGATAGAACAGAGCCTTGGGGACACTCTGCACATGCTCAGTTTGGTGTGTATTTCTAATAAGGATAAGCTCGGGTGTGTTTGAAGCTCCAGGAAGCTGAGAGCGCTTAGCGCTAATCACAGGTACAGAAACGTTTTCCCGGTCCACAGCTGCAGAGATCGGGAAATGTCTCAGAGCCTGCGATTAGCGCTGTCAGCTTCCTGGCGGGCTCTGGCACGTGGAGCTGCGAACACGCCCGAGCTCATCCTTAATTTCTATTTTTTTTTTCTTGAGAGGGTGCATGTTTTCAGCACAGGACCAATCGACACTGTCCAGACAGAGGGTCAGGGGTCCTGCAGCCTCATAGAACACTCAAGGGAGAATGAAAACTCCTCCTCCAGGCTTTAACTAGGCACTGATAGAAGTCACAAGACTGCTAAATACTGCTGATAAGAAAAGGTATTTAGCAGTTTATATTTACTAAAAATAATTGCATTTCCATGTTCTGTGGAAAGCCCGATATAGTGAATGCAGAGTCCTGGGTTTAGTAACAGTCTGGTACACATGATGAGAATATCAGACAAATGATTGGCTGTCTTTCTGTTTGTCTTTTGCAAGTTAGTCTCATATAGATAACAAATAGGTTACTAGAGTTGTGAAAATTCTCGTAACACAGGGTACAACTTCCCGCGATGATGTCATGTATTCCTTCATTTCCAAGCATGTACGGTCTCGGTCACTCGATTCTTTACAGAGAAATACTATACGGATTAAACAAAAGTCGTTTGTTCTGGTATTGTACGAGAAAAATGCTCGTGTTTTTCCCTTCGGATAATTTTGTATGAACGGTCGCGATTGGCTCTCGGAAGCTGCGTACTAATAATCAGAAGGGACGATCAGATTATTCTACGATCGCTCCCAAAGCGGTATTAGTCGTCCGATTTTCTCATTGTGTGTACCAGGCATTAGGATTGCTTGGTGATGAAGGGGTTAAAGCATATATACTAAACGTTTTGCTATATATGTAGATCTGACTTCCCTAATTGTTGAACTTCCTGGAAATAATTGGGCAGACTTCAGAGATGACACAGTAAGCAGCAGAAGCACTACAAGTGACAGCAGAGCATGCCTGTAGGGTAGAGCCCACCTCACAGACAGCACAGGGGGAGATCACACGTGATCTATGCTCGCTCACCTCGGCTCTCTCACCATCTCCTTCCTCCAGATAATGTCACAAATCCCATCCAACTACCGGACTAGTCCATGCTTCTAATCCCAGAGCAACTGCAGAGACCCCGGACTACAGTGTGTCCGAGGGGAACTCCATCATTACCACCTGGCGGGAATGACACATAAACAGCCCGCTGTGGTGTCTTGTACACACCTGTGCAGTGATCGCTATTTATTCTCACCTATTCTAATATACGGAATCATATTCATTTTAAAGCAAGTGAAAATTATATATTTTTTGCACATCACCCCCCCCCCCCCCCTATTTTTAGTGTTTAATGGATTGCTCCGTTCCCATAGTAACAGGGAGGCAAGGAACGGACGCTTCACAGAGACTGCTGATGATTGGTCAGGTAAGAAACTGTCTGATTATTAATTAGTAGCCTATAGAAGAAGCGCTTCGATACCACGTGACCTATAGGCTTTCTCTGTGCAATTTGTCAAAACAGAAATAAAGTTTGGGTTTAAAAATGTTGTGGTTTCTCTTCCTTATTGTAGCTGGAGATATACATGTATTAGGAAGCCGTGCTGCTGTCCTCACAGCCCTGATCGGAAAATGTGGGAGGAGGATCAGAAGTACACAGGCCACACCTACTGACCAATGGCAGAGCATTGAGCTCAGAGCTATTTGATAGCAGGGCTAAGGGGGCGGAGCCTGCTCCGGAGACAGCCAATTAAGTGTGAGCGCGCGATGAGAGGGCGTTAGCTTAGTGCGTCACTCGGAGGAAGGATTATTATGCGACTGATCATCTCTAGAGGAGGAGCACAATTCGTCAGTTCTCCGTCACGCCCACCTCAATGTCGGCCTGGAGAAGCACAGCTGGATACTAAGGGGGCGGAGACTATCACTATTGGATATAGAGAGAGGGCGGTGCAGTGCCATAGAATGAGATTTGCCATAGAATGAGATGCTCCGCCTCCATCACATCCTATTGGCTCACAATCAGTCTCACTTTGGCTATCATAGGGAGAGGATCTCCTCCCTGTGATAGCTGGACCTGCACGGAGCTCTCCGTGTCCCGGTCCAGCCCGGTGGATGGCTCATCTCTGTCACTGGAGGTAGAAGTTCAGTGCAGGGCACATAGGAAGGAGGGGGGGGGGGGGGGGGGGGTGAGGGGCACACACCAATCATATCTGCAGAACTGGGCAAACAGTCCCATGTGAAAGGACCTGTGGACGACGGGCACGTTACAGCCCCAGGTGCCAGGGTGTCCAGTGATAACACTCACCAGACAGAGAGAGAGGAAGGTACAAAGTCATCTGCAAAGCCTGCTTTCTGCTTAAACGCTTCACATCCCATTATATATTCACTGCTAAATAAGACTGTTCACAGGAAAAACCACCCCCCCCCCCTGCAACCCCAACCCCCACCCGTTCACCATTCATTCTGCACGGGGCTTTGTAAGTAGAGTAGAAGTCAGAGCATTGCAGTGCCCATCCAGGGGAAGTCTCCTAGCTGGACGCTCCAGCATTTACAGGTTCAAGAATTAAAAAGCCGCTCTCTCGCTAGCAGTGTGCAGGAGTTAATGGCTCGGCCAGCTGCTCAGAATCTCCCCCCGTCTAGGACAATGAGAGCCAATGGCAGCGGCGGAATGTAGTAAAGATCTTCTGCCTTTTCAATAGACTGAATGCAGAGAAGCTCCAGCTTGGAATCCTCCTGCGGATTCCTCAGCTGCTGCTGCTGCTGCATGGGGGTGACGGTGATAAAGATACAAGCGGCACAAAACATTTTCCGTGCTTTGCAAAAGTGTCACTCAGCACTTTGAGCCATCCCTTAAAACCACAACTCAAATC